>CALSFV010000463.1:0-117163 GCA_943737045.1 Parapristionchus giblindavisi
TAAACAAATGAATATCCAGATCTATTGTATTTGTTGCAATCTCCATATTCTTTATCTTCTCTTCATCATTTTTATTCTTCTTTCATCTCACAAAAGTCAACGTCTTCTTCTTCTATTTCAATGCAATATTTGCAGATGCTCTCAAATCTAAGACATACTGAGGATGCGAGAGGACTCATATAAGGAAGAGAGGGAGAGGGAGAGGGAGAGGGAGAGGGAGAGGGAGAGGGAGAGGGAGAGGGAGAGGGAGAGGGAGAGGGAGAGGGAGAGGGAGAGGGAGAGGGAGAGGGAGAGGGAGAGGGAGAGGGAGAGGGAGAGGGAGAGGGAGAGGGAGAGGGAGAGGGAGAGGGAGAGGGAGAGGGAGAGGGAGAGGGAGAGGGAGAGGGAGAGGGAGAGGGAGAGGGAGAGGGAGAAGGAGAGGGAGAGATAAAGTAGTATATGGAGTAAAAGTGATGTCTCTTGACCCTCTTCTTCTACATCATCTTACATTCAATCTAGATTAATCTTCACTTAGATGTCCCTCTCATACTCAGAAGTGCTAATGGACTCTATTCTCATAAAATCATTTGAAAGATCAAAGATCAAAGATCAATGATCAAAAATCAAAGATCAAACTAACTTAAATGGACTCTCATGTATCGCTGCATTTTTAGAATTTATAAAACACGTATTGGGTATCCATAGTTTTTGAAGCACCTCAAATGAATATAATCAGTTCGTGATAGTGGATGATGGTGTAGATACAGTACCTTATCGTCAAATGATATGTTCCATTTACACGGATTCATGAAATCAAATACAAGAGCAGGATCCTCCCAGAACTCGTTGATGTACAGATCTGTAAGGGAATGGATGACTTAGTGACCTAAGGAATGACTTAAGATTAAGTCATAAGTTAATCTCAGTATATAATGTGTCTCTTCATCTACTCTGACCTCATGACTAACTTCATCACTACAAGGACAAATTGAGTAGAAGAGGAAGAAGTATTTCTGATTCTCTCCCTCTCCTTATTCACTTCTCCATCTTCCTCTCCCTCTCTCTTTCTTCTCCTCCTCCTCTCCCTCTCCCCACTCTTACGATATGTAGTGCTGAAATCAGAAAGGAAAAAAGAGAAAGGAATGTCTTCCATGTAGATATTCATAATATTGTTGTCTGGTAGAGGGTTAAGGGAGTCGTATTCCGGGACTATTTATTCAAGATCTCTAGACTCCCTACATCTCCTCTCCCCTCTTTTCTTCCATTCCATCTTCTACCATTCTCTATGATATGCAAAGAGAAAAGACTCGAGGTCTTCTTCTCCATTCATTCTACAGTAGTCACACATGACAATCACAATACATACTAATAGTTATCTCTTTTATTATCTAGTCTAATATCTCATATAATATGAATGAATTATAAAGAAAAGTTCTGTCAGATTTACGTGCTTTTCATAATGTTTTGGTAAATGAATTGAATAAATGAAGTTCTTATGTTATTGTTCGAGAGAAAGTTGTGTCATAATAAGAGAACTAAAGGATACAAATAACTATTGGGAATGATTCCCATGAGAAGAATTGACTGATTATGGAGATCAGTTTAATTAAAGATTGAAATGATTACAATTTTCTTTAAAACCCCTATCATATCCCCTACAACTGGTCTTCATTGTAATAAAAGAAAAATGCAAAAATACAAACCAATTTCAAAATCTTGGGTCAATTCCGATACCGATGTAACTTCTTGAACCCACATATCTACACGAACATGAACGGGATGAGAAGGAATGTAGTGCTGAATAAGAGATCAAAGATCAGATATCAAAGATCAAAGACCGAAGATCAATGAGAATATACTTTATTGTAGGTATCCTTGAGTAGTGCATTGATAATTTCAGTATCATTAGCACAATTGGATGGAGGAAGACCATGACCCCCATAAGATGATAGAAGTTCTGTTAGAAATGATACCATCACCCATGCTGGATGACTCATCTGGAAAGATCAAAGATCAATACAAGAGTTCAAGGATTAATTCAACTATTTCAGCTGTGAAAGTAGTTTTTTTCCGATATCTAATCAATAAATGGTCCGATTACGGTATACCTTCCATTCGATTCCTTGTTTCAGGAATATTGATAGGTGATCATATCGATCGATGAAGTCAAACTATAATAAGAATAGAAGAGGAATCATTGGAACGGAGAGAGGAAGAATAAGGAAGAATAAGAGAGAGATTGATAAAAAGAGAGAGAAATCTCGAGGGATAAAAGAGAAAGAAAAGAGGGGACATGTGTCATAGTAGATGAAAAGTATTGAAGAATTTATGAATGAATTCATTCTAGATTTCCACTTTTTAATTGTTCCTTCCATATATACGGGAACCAACGTCGGAGTAGGTAGATAAAGGAAATATTGAATGAATAGAAGATTGAAGGAAGTAAAAGATTAAAGGTTGATAGATGGAAAGCGATGATAACCGACTACAAATAGTAACATAAAATGAATGAATGAATAATTTTCTTGATTGTGTCAAATCGAGACGAAAATATTGCACTGATTCATAGTTCGATTTTTTTCAAAGGTGAACTTTTTTTTCAAAATGAACCAAAACTTGTACGCGTAGATAGAGAAAGGATGAGTTGAGTTGACCGATTGTTTAACCATAGAATATAGTGGAATAGTGAATGGTGAGTATGGACATGGAAATGACTAATGATTAGTACTGAATGAGATGAAGAGAGGGAAGAACCTAAGAGGACATGGACGATGATATTTCATTTCAATGAGAGATTTGAAATGTCTGATTGAGAGTCTCTCCTCTCTTATAAGGTGAAAGAGGAAAAGAAGGAATGAATGAAGACTCCGCCCATTTTATAGTCTCTACTCCCGTATAAATAGATGAAGATATCTAAGATTGTCACTACTGTTAAAATATCCACAAGTGCTACTCATTGTGTCCTTCCTCAATCATCTATAAACGGTGTCCTTGCCCGAGCAGTTAGAATATAAAGTAGAGTAGATAGAGCAGAGATAATTTGATTCGTGATCATCCTCTCTCTGTTGCTTGATTGTAACTCTAGAGGGAGAAGGAAAGGCAAAGAGGGAGAGGGAGAGATGAATAAGGAGAGGGAGGGGAAAGAAGGAGAGAAAGAGGAATATGTGAGACGGAAGAAGCAGAGGGAGGGGTAGAGGGAGAGAGAGAGGGTGAAGCTCTTGTAGTAGACGAGGTCTAATACAAGGAAGAAAAAAAGAAAGTGGAAGAGAAAAGGAGGAACTGACTCTTTCCCTCTTTCTGTGTTCATCCCTACACCTTCAGTCTACTCTCTTTCTGTGTCCATCCCTACACCTTCAGTCTACTCTCTTACAATTGAATCATCTCAGTGCAAAGTCTACTCTCTTTCTGTGAGACATATATGAAGTCTAGCAGAAGTAGAGTGAGAGACAAGATGGGGAGAGAAGTAGAGGTGGGAGGAGGGTAGAGGGGGAGGGAGGAGTAAGAGGGAGAGGAAGGAGTAAGAGGGAGAGGGAGGAGTAAGAGGGAGAGGGAGGAGTAAGAGGGAGAGGAAGGGGGAAGAGGGAGAGGTAGGAGGGATAGAAAAAGGAAATCATGACAATCACTTTATTCCTCAATAGATGTCCAATCAAGAAAAGAACACAAACATACGAGTGACTTTTGAATCTACTGTATAGTATAATCAATAGATTCATAATATCAATCAATGATTATCACCCGTTAATCAATATATGAACACACTCAACACATAACAACGATTGACTATTAGTCAACTAATCAATAATCTTCTATCACGGGATGGATACAGTATCCAAGATATCTCTACGAGACCAACGACAAAAATGAATATAATTGTGAGATGGATAAGTAATCTATAAGGATCACTATGATGGGGACTCGATCAGAATGGAATGAGTGTGATCATTTAAGCCTTAACTGGAGGTGCTTCATTGATTGTGAGGGTTTCCATATTACAGAACATATCCAGATCGTAGATCACTCGAACGATCAATGAACATGATGGACATGTTGCTACATCTTCGCCTGATTCAAGCATTTCCCTGAATATTATCGATTGATTATACTGTTGCATATATTATCCCCCGTTACGACTCAAGTAAAAAACCTGATAAGTGAACCATCAATAAGTCTTTCTTACTCTTTCTTAGCTATATATCTCATTATTTAAATAGCACTACATAATTGACGAAACTTTAAGATGAAAGGGAATAATTGATCTATAATATCGAGTATATACTTCCTCGTTTACGTCTTCGATACAATTGAATTACTCTACCCATGAGGATATACGTGGGGCTTTATCACAACATTTTGCCCGAAAACAACACTTATAAAGGCCCGACATATATCACTAAATTTGTAGTAAGTTATCTGTTTACACCATTGCAGTTACAATCATGTGAAATATTGCGAAATATGAATTCCTATGAAAATGCTAATCGATATTTGTGGGCTCTAACGGAGTAATAAGGGTTAGCCCAAAGTCACAAAACTCACTTGGAAATTTCGAATCGATCACCGCATGGACATGGATAATGGTAAACTTGTTTCTCTTCGTCAAACTCAAAATCTTCAATTTCAACTTCGTCGTGGAACACGGACATTATTTGTGTGAATTACCTGAAAAAACACCTTGAATATGTTATGATTGTGCTAAAAATGATAACACAAAGCAACAGAAACACAGTAAAACAATTAAAATAGGAATAAAATGCTAGAAATGTGACACACTATTTATGGTGTAACTGAAAGTAGAATACGGTAGTTTGGTGTGTTTTATGAAACATCGCAATTTTGTAGTGTAACATTACCGTAACTTTCATTTGTTTTGAAAATTAGATGTTTTTTTCCCACGGCGGTTCAATGAAGAGAAATCCCTACATTTAACTTTGGCTTGAAGGCTCTTGCATTACGAAAAATCGGCAAAGTTGATTTGCACTGGGCGGGATTCGAACCTACGAGGTTCGGATCTCTAAACAAAAGCTCTATCCACTAAGCCATCTCGGCATGTCTCGCGAATCGTAAAACTCGATGATAGGTTCTTTCTCAGGCAAGAGCTTCTTAGTTACTATCATTGAGCCGCCGTGTTTCCCTCTAGTTCGATACTGTATTCCATTTATTTAATAGACTTAAATAGTTTAAATTAGATATTCATTGAAGCAGAGCAAGAAACAAACAATACGGAAGATGAAAAACACAAAAAATGGATACAAATTTCTTCATTTTTCGATGCAGATATCAAAATATCTCATCTCATTCTAAAAATATAGAGTGATATCATCATTTTCTATTATTAATTTATTGCACCGTTATTCTGTTTATGATTTATTGTAGTGTATTCTTTTACTTCTATTGCTATGTAGACTAAAGAAGATTATCTCCCCTGTTCATGTGTAGATAGATTAGAGAGTATGGAGAATTGAGAGAGTACAGAGTATGATGAGTAATTCATACAAGACAATCCATAATGTTATATGCAAATGAAGAATGAAGGTGGAGTGATAGATATTGTCATCTATTCTATTCATTCCATCTATATCATGAAACTACTTCTAACTATTCTACTTCTTATTACTACAGTCAATTCATTGATAACTTGTAAAGATTGTAAGACAACTTTTGGAGTAGAAGTGTATGTCTTTGTTTTCGTCACTTCATTTCATTATTTTGTATTTAGATGTGAAAAAGATTGTGAAGGTGATATATGTTATCTTACTGAAACTTTTCCATCATACGCTACTAACCTTGTTACTAGATCTATTGTAAGTAATAGTTGTTCATATATGATCTTTGATCTTTGATCTTTTAAAGGGTTGCATCCTCGGTGCAGCTCCTCCAATATTAGGATGTAGATATAATCAAGATGGACAGAAATTATGTTTATGTGACACTGAACTCTGTAATGGTCAACCTAATTCCATTAACAATTATTCTACTCCGATAAGACTACAACCACAAGTAAATCATCTTTCACCCTTATTCTTTGATCTTTGATCTTTGATCTTAGGCATGTGATTGTGCTAGTGTCCATCCAAATAAACCCAATAAATCTTTCCTACGGCCATGTGCTGCGTCATTCTGTGTGTATCAAAGAACAGAGGTACGGTATCACTTTCGATCGATCGATCGATTATTTTCAGATTCAAACTATTAATAATATGTCATCTGTATCTTACTCCACTGGTTGCTCTATGAGCACAGATTTTGATTTGTTCAATTCTAATTCTGTAAGATTCTTTTATCGATTGATTTATTGATTAATTCAATCGATATTTAGAAATTCTTCTTTTATCCTGAAACTTGTGTTCGTGAAGAGGCTTCTATTGGCTATACTGTCACTGCTTGTTATACTACAAATGTTAGATACAGTATGATTACACTACAATAATCACTTACCGTATCCAGAATCAAATTCAAATCGGCCCTTTAACTATTCCTTCATCATCTAATTTGACAACATGTATCTCTGGTTCATCTTTTCCATTTGGCGTATCTGATCCTTTTACTACTGGAAACTGTACTGGAGAATTTTGTGTCATCTCAGTTCGTTTGGATAAATCAGTAAGAATATCGATCGATAATCATTTTAATCAATCGATAATTCAGGTCCATCGAGGTTGTCTGACGACATTCCCTCTAGGAGAGACAGATCCGCGACGTCTTACTGTAAGTGAAGAATACGATATATGTAATCGATAAATAGAATGATTATCATAGAATGGATACTACAAAGATGTTGATGGACGTGAACAATGGTTGTGTAGTGGAGTAGATCATTGTAATGGAAACTTATCTACTCTAATGAATTCATGGCCTGAAGAACTCGCGTCTTATGTAAGACAACGTTAATTCTATATTTCATGACTATAAACTATAACTCTGACAGCAATGATCACATATGATATTTATTTAAAACTAAATATATATTTAGGTGAATCTCTCATTATCATCTCCATCATATTTAATTATTCCATCCCTTCGTGAACTTCCTCCACAAATCAATTCATGTACTACTAATTATCTTACTAATGGATTCACTCAATTCATGTTAATGTTATCCGGTAGATCATCACTCTTCTAGAATCATCAATCGATAATCACTTAGGACTTTTCAACAATCTACTCGGTGGACCAATGATACCGACTCGTTACTAATCAATAATTCATTCTTGTACCTTAACCCATTGTGTGCTTTCATACTGTAATTCCATTGATCTGACGGTGATATCTCCCTATTGCCTTATTCTCTCTTCTGTATAATACACTACGTAATAATAATAATAAATGATTTATATTATTACTGAGATGATCAGATGAAAAGTGAGATGAAATTAAATTATACGAATTATCTATGGGTTCACTGATCGATGTCGCGTTGAGAGTTGAGAGAAGTAATCTCGCTATTTGTTTGAGAAGCCTGAAAATACAAATTTGTGAATCCGAAGCAAATTTAAATTTTCAAACAAATCAACATAGAAGTTTGAGTGTTTTTAAGTATGCAAGTACCATGACCTGGATTAAGGTTTTTCGAATACGGTCCAGATACTCACATAGTTAAATAGAGAGAAAAAAGAAAAGTAACTGAATTGTTCAGCACAAAACAAAACGTGAAGATGCTTACAGTAGTTTGTGTAGCGATCGTCTCGAAAGTCATCAATACAGACTGACATAGACCGTATATGAGTTGTCTAATATCGTCTGACCTTTGAACAAGATAATATTGATTCATCCACATTATTATGCATCGTTACATTTGCCTTACGTGCCTGTGCCGTAACCTCCGCTATAACGACGGAGACGCGGCGGAGGAGGTTACGGCGCAGGCACGTAAGGCAAATGTAACGACGCATTAATGACTAATTAAGACAATATTGATTAAGTGATAGGTTAGAAATACAATAATTCCAAATGTTAACGATTTAAATGAGAATAAGATACCTTTCCGGATCTTGTGCCTCCGCTCGGAGTAGTTCGTGTTGTAACAAGCCGATTGCAAATTTAATATCCTGAGAAATCTTATTAATAAATCGAAAATTAATTTTAAGCATTTAATGTTTAATGTTACTTGTTCAGAGCACGAAGAGCTGCTAACTGTATGCAACAGCTCAAATGTACGATAGAGTACAGTATTCAGTTGATCAGGGCTTCTAATAGATGTTAATCGAGTCTACAAGCTCATTATTATTAAGAAGCCGCAGTAGATTGGCCTAATAAATTTAAGGCCATCTTTTTGTGTCTCTGTCGCCCTTTTTTAGCCTTTTTTTGCTTTTGGGTCTTTTGGTCTTTTTGGCCTTTTTTGGGCAAATCCAGTGCATTTTTCAGAGGCCCGAAAAAGGACTTAAAACGCGAATGTGGAACTTTTTATCTAACTTTTTAGACACCTTATTCCATGTAGATTCACATCACGGTATCAAACTTTGAAAATTTTGGGGTAAGGTTAAGTGGTTCCCTTGTAAGCAAAGCCATCACGATTTTAAAATGCAAGATTAAAGAACTAACCAACTCGCGCCATTCGTCGAGTGGTCGGAAGAACGCCTCAGACTGTGCAGGGGGTACCGTCATGCACTGAAAGCAATAATGCTTTAGTAGGAGCTATTATATCAAGGTATAACTAGGGTAACATAAAAAAAACGAAAAAATAATAAGTAAAATAACTAAGTACTGGAAAGCAACATTTTCGATAAAATCACAACATAACGAGGTAACATATTCGCTACAGTAATCTATTACACGAAATACTTTTATACCTTATTCCTGCATGAATATGCATAACAATTTATATTGCGAAGCTTCCATCGCTTCTGTATTATTCTTCCAATGTTTATTTCATAGCTCCAAAAAGATGATGGAAATTCTCGAACAACACCTATTTTCTTATTGAAATAAATATTAATAAAACTCGAATTCTAAATCAAGGTTCTGGTTTTCTCCATAATTTTATCAAATTGATTTCTGAGTTTTCTGTTGAAATTTGCATATTTGCTTGGTTAATACTCGCGTTTTCTTCGCTCAATCCCCCCAGAACGCGGTGCTCCTCTAATTCGTAGTCTAATCGATCACATTTTCTAGCAAAAATGGCTGAAATTCCGGAAAACTCGAACAACGTCAAGTTCTGGTGCTCCATCGATGATTGGAATGAAATCGTGAGCAATACTTCTGAATTTACCTGATACAAAGCCAAAAATCGTACACATTAGAAGGAAGAATAGTTGACTGATTAATGAATATTTATTGATTGATGAATATCACGAAATTAACATGTTACAGGCGAAAGACTACACACTGAACAATTCTGATCTCCTCGGTTCTGTAGTGTATCGCGTAATGAACGCTCTCCACTGTGTCAAGCTTAATCAATACACGATTAAGGTGAGACTTTTTGATCAGTTATCGATTTTACGAACTCTTGGGTTTGCAGGAGCTTCTTGATAAGCTCGGCGATATCCATTACGAGCTGGAGAGAGCCGAGTCGCTCGACTCTAAAAGGTAATATGGTATTGGCGCTTCTAGTGATCAAATCACTAGAAGGTACATACTCTGACTTAGGGAATTACCTGAGATAGCCAACGATACCATAGAACACTGTATAAGAGAGAATACAGCCCCGAAGGATCTCATTTCGTGCATATGATCTCGGAGATCCGTGTGACGTTGTTACTATTGTTTTCCTTTTTACTTGACTTATTTAATCACCGAAAGCTTGGCCAGTGATAATACAAATACAAGTATTATTTCATTTTTATATTTATTCCATCCATAAAAAAGAAGAAGAGTGGTGATGGGTATAGGTGAGAGGTGTAATGGAAGTCCGTCACTGTAGCGATTTTGGATGATGGATTATGGGTTGATGGGGATCATTTTTGGCCAAAATGATGTAAAATGCCCTGGGATATATCTTAAGGTTTGAGATTCCTTCAATTTGGACCAATAAGAATATCGATTAATACATTCCATTTCCAGATCAGAGGAGCTCCGTCGTATCATCTACGGTCTCGCTCAATCTGTCGAACAAGCCCTGAAAGCGATTGCTACTCGACCTAATGTAATCTCATTCCTTCTTTCTGAACCCGACTTATTCCATTTTAATTACTTTGTTTTCAGGTATCGACCGAAAATTCCAATCCTCAGAACTTGTCCATGAACGCTATGGAAACAGTAAGAATGGATTCCACCATGGTAATAAGGATAATAAAGTTTAATTAATTTTAATAATATTGTGAATATTTAGTCAATTGGTCGTTCTGCCGATGAGTCTTTCTCTTCCATGAACCAGATGATCAAGTGTCTCCATTGTACTGTAAGTGTTATTGACCTTAATTTTCGCTAACTTTTCATGTAATTCTTATGCGTTTATAACAGTATTGGAAAGAAAAGGGAATAAGAGTGCGTGAAGGTGGCACCACCTCATCGATTTTTCTCTTGGAAAGGAACTTGGAGAATAATCTAACCTTTCTTTTTAACCTTAAACCAAAATATCCTTTTTTTGCTGAGCTCCACCAATTTTGCAGGTGCTTCTCTGGACGATGAAAGACTACTTCGAGCATACCCTCGTCGCTCACAACATGACCCCCATGCAGGTACTGAGATGTACTGTAGATACTAACACATATTGTATCAAACGTGGGCAATCATCCAGATGAAACCTCTTTGGCATACAGCAAATCTGCGAGTAAGGCTGGCTGCCGAAGAAAAAAAACAGCGATTTTTTTGCAAATCTATCACACAAAACTTCACAAAAAGGCGCATTTTCTCTTACAAGGAGTCTCTTACGTCTTAAGTCGGCGAAAAGTGACGATTTATAGCTTATATGAAAGCCCTTTCTATGTAGAGTAAGAATGTTTGTTTAAAAAATCCTGCGGGGCTCTGTACACGGATTTAAAAAAATCCAAAGTTTGAGCAATTTCTGTCTTGAAATTCCTGTGTAATGGCAGATGAATCCCCGTACAATGATGTGCTACTTCTCCGCGCTCTCTCTCCGAGCTAGTGGTGGCGCAGTGGTAAAGATGTCGCTTACTATTTTTGCACAGCGGGTTCGATCCCCATCGAAGTAACTTCTTTTGCACGATTTTACACTCGTTTTTTAAAGTCATACATAATTCTGACTCAACGATTATATGTATATTCTCTTTAATATTTGTCTATTTTTTAACAGGTTTATTTCAAAATATCTATTTGTTTTATTGCCAGCAAACATCAGTACGTTATTAAATAACAAAGAATTCATTTATTTAAAAGCGAAATACGACAACCTATGCAAATTAGTGTAGCGAACATTCATTATGAGTACTCTCCCCACTGGCAGTATAGTGCATGTTTTCTTTCTCTTTCTCGAAACTTTCTTTCTCTTTCTTCTCTTCTCTTTCTCTTTCTTTCGGAAACTTTCTCGGTGAGCGCGTCCAAAACGATTAATCCACAGGAGAGAGATGAGCTGCACTTTGGCAGCATCTAATCGATAATAAACTAGTCTCCCCCTGTCAACATGGTTTTACGCCAAATCGATCTTGTGTTTCTGCCATACTTTCCTCTTTCTCCCATTGGTACCCTGCTTTAGACAAAAACAAGTTCATATCAGTAGCATTCATTGATTTCTCGAAAGCTTTTGATTCAATTCCTATTGATCTACTTCTACATAAATGTTCGCTTTTGGGTATTAAAGGGTCTCTTCTTAATTGGATTCGTTCTTTTCTTACTAATCGATCTCAATCTGTTATTGTAGGGGATACCGTATCCCAGCCTTTCAATGTACTATCAGGAGTTCCCCAGGGTAGTTGTCTCGGTCCACTGCTTTTCTGCATGTACATTAGTGATCTACCACATGTACTCCCATCTACAGTACACTGTGTTATCTATGCAGATGACGTCAAACTTTACTCTATATCTGATACATCCGCCCTCCAAACAGCTCTTTCCGCATTGCAACAATGGTCGTCTCAATGGGGTTTATCTATCTCACTTTCCAAAACAGTTATTATGCGCATTGGAAATAATCATCCAGATATCGACTTCTTGATCAATAACACTCCCCTTCCTGTAGTGAAGCAATTCACTGATCTTGGGGTTACCTACAGTAATACTCTGTGCTTTTCATCTCACATTCTATCCATAGTCTCTAGAGCCAAAGCTAGATGTTCATACATCTATCGTATTTTCTCCTCGAAAAATCCTATCTTGTACGCTCGCATGTTCTCCCTATATGTTAGGCCTATACTAGAGTATGCTTGCGAAATATGGTCTCCACACGAACAATATCTTATCGACCTCATGGAGAAAGTTCAAAGATCATTTACTCGTAGTATATATGCTAAATGTGGTCTCACTCCTACCTCTTATTCGAATCGATTATCACACCTGAACCTTGATCTCCTTGAGCAAAGACGCACCCTTATAGACTTGAGTTTCGCTTATAAAGTAGTTCATGGACTAGTTAGTATAGACAATCCCACCTTTCTTTTATCTTCACCCTCTAGAATTTCCCGTAGACACAACTATATTCTTCGTAAACACCCTTGTAGATCCACTCGTTTCTCTCATTTCTTTTCAAACCGTATTGTAAACGTTTGGAACTCTCTTCCCAATAGCTCGATTATATGTCCTAATCCAAAATCGTTTAGTAATTCTATCAAATCAATTATATGTAGCTCTTCTTAACTTTTTCGATGTCCACTACTATACTTATGCTGCCCCGTTGTGGCATAGTAAATTATGTATCCAACCATTTTTCTTGTTTGTGTCCTATGTATTGTTCATTATATACCAGCATAATAAAGATATTATTGAGCTGCCATGGGGAATGAATAAGAGCAAGACTCGCGAGTCAGTCTTTGTAGACCTCGTTATAGGTCAAACCAATGCAGAAAACAAGCGGCGGTGCTTTGCCACATATCGAGGGAGAGAGTCAAGTTCGACCCAATCGACATCGCCAATCACATTCTCGCTATCGTGCTCACCTTTCTCGTTCTCCGTTTCCGAGTGAATTTAGAATTTTTTTATTATATTTTTTTCCTTTTACAGTAGTTACTCATTGATCTTTCGTGCGTGACTCACACAATCTCGTTTACTTGTCTCTCTCTCTATTTCGCCATGATAACTGACATATTTTAGGACAAATTAGATGCACGACTGTCAGTCATGTAGATTAGGCTATCCAAAAAACATGAAAAGTCGAGTGTAAAAATCGTGCAAAAGAAGTGAGTTCGGTGGGGATCGAACCCGCTGTGCAAAAATAGTAAGCGACATCTGTACCACTGCGCCACCACTAGCTCGGAGGGAGAGCGCGGAGAAGTAGCCCGTCATTGTACGGGGATTCAACTGCCATTACACAGGAATTTCAAGGCAGAAATTGCTCAAACTTTGGAATTTTTTAAATCCGTGTACAGAGCCCCGCAGGATTTTTTAAACACACATTCTTACTCTACAGAGAAAGGGCTTTCATATAAGCTATAAATCGTCACTTTTCGCCGACTTAAGACGTAAGAGACTCCTTGTTAGCTTGGTTCCCTGCCTTTCCCACGTGCCGTTTAAGAGACCGGCTCGGTAAGACTCGAGCATGGTCCGGACATTCGCGAGGACTTTCGATCTGGCCCTCAATACTTTCATCATAGACACATACCGGGGTGAGACCGATGAAAGTTATAGTGAAAATGCCCTTAGGCTCAAACCCGGCTCACATATGTCGCATAAAATAAAAAATTGAAAAATTCATAACTTTTCAATCGCGATAGCTAGGACTTTTATTTCTTTTTATTGGTGAATAACATGTCATGCACTCTTACAAACACAGTTGAGCAGTAATATCATGTCGTTCTGGATATGTTTTTTCGTGTATGATTTTCCGATTTTTCCTCTTCCATCCTCGTTGAAGAGAGACGGCAAGCATTGACATAGTACATATTGTAGCCCTGACACTTCTGTACATGATGGTCACATTCCCTTGGAAATCCAACTTTTCTGAAGCATCGAGAATTGCAACTGAATGTGAGATATGTGTAATTTGTAAAAATCGAAAATTAAATTTCTTGTAAATCGCAAGAGTAGTAGGTAGCTTTATTATGTCATTTTACTTGTAGTGATGTGCCTACACAGAACAAATATACTAGTAGACTCAGACTACATTTTTTAAAAATTTTAAAAATAATTATTTTATTTTTATTTTTTTCAACCCTGACATTGAGTCGACCGTCAAGGCAAGTTGATTCATAGGGCGGATGGTAGCTGATGCATGTCCGTTTGCGAAAACAACTGCCACGAAAAGAATCGTCGTTTCGCAGATCTAGAATTTATTTTTTTAATTATCAAACTTGAAAAAATACATGTTTCTTTCACATAAATCGGTTGGAAGGTGGCGTATGGCAACCAAAGCTGTACCATTGTTATCAGTGGGAGTGAACTGTACTTGAATACCATAATCGTCAGGAATCGCGAACTGATTTTTTTTCAGTCGACCCATGATTCTCAACCATGACCCGGGGTTCATGGTTGAGAATAGCTGAGGTCGAAAAATTCATGATGATCCCAGACCAAATACTATTTGGCAATATATCAACAGTGAGACAACTTCTAGTTTTCTGGATACCGTAACCCAAACTACAGTAATTGTAAGGCACGCACTTGAATTTTCCGAGAATTTCACCACATTATTATAGGGTACGGTAACTAGATTACTGTATTTTGGGTTACGGTATCCAGAAAACTAGAAGTTGGCTCACTGTTGATATATTGCCAAATAGTATTTGGTCTGGGATCATCATGAATTTTTCGACCTCAGCTATTCTCAACCATGAACCCCGGGTCATGGTTGAGAATCATGGGTCGACTGAAAAAAAATCAGTTCGCGATTCCTGACGATTATGGTATTCAAGTACAGTTCACTCCCACTGATAACAATGGTACAGCTTTGGTTGCCATACGCCACCTTCCAACCGATTTATGTCAAAGAAACATGTATTTTTTCAAGTTTGATAATTTAAAAAATAAATTCTAGATCTGCGAAACGACGATTCTTTTCGTGGCAGTTGTTTTCGCAAACGGACATGCATCAGCTACCATCCGCCCTATGAATCAACTTGCCTTGACGGTCGACTCAATGTCAGGGTTGAAAAAAATAAAAATAAAATAATTATTTTTAAAATTTTTAAAAAATGTAGTCTGAGTCTACTAGTATATTTTTTCTGTGTAGGCACATCACTACAAGTAAAATGACATAATAAAGCTACCTACTACTCTTGCGATTTACAAGAAATTTAATTTTCGATTTTTACAAATTACACATATCTCACATTCAGTTGCAATTCTCGATGCTTCAGAAAAGTTGGATTTCCAAGGGAATGTGACCATCATGTACAGAAGTGTCAGGGCTACAATATGTACTATGTCAATGCTTGCCGTCTCTCTTCAACGAGGATGGAAGAGGAAAAATCGGAAAATCATACACGAAAAAACATATCCAGAACGACATGATATTACTGCTCAACTGTGTTTGTAAGAGTGCATGACATGTTATTCACCAATAAAAAGAAATAAAAGTCCTAGCTATCGCGATTGAAAAGTTATGAATTTTTCAATTTTTTATTTTATGCGACATATGTGAGCCGGGTTTGAGCCTAAGGGCATTTTCACTATAACTTTCATCGGTCTCCCCCCGGTATGTGTCTATGATGAAAGTATTGAGGGCCAGATCGAAAGTCCTCGCGAATGTCCGGCAGGGGGTCAAAATGCTCGAGTCTTACCGAGCCGGTCTCTTAAACAGACATGGTCCATGGTTTTCCCACTGCCAAATAAATCTCTGTCGGTACGCGACGGGAAATGACGCAAAAAATAATTTTTATATGCTACGACCAAGGAAATAGAAAAAAATAAATTCAGTACGCGATAATCATGCCTGAAAATGCACCCCTCCAAAAAACACTTTCCCACTATAATTTTCATATTTCTTATTGTCCACTGTGTTCTCTGTCGGTACGCGACTCTCTAAACGAAAAATCAAATTTTTTTGAATCAATTCATATTTCAGTTCTTGGTAACGTTAAATTCCGACACAGTTACATCACATCACTGAACTTTTTAAAGATCGTACTCTTTTCATATTCGTATTCCTTTATTCAATTTGTTACCATACTCTTTTTTTTTTCAAATTTCTTGGACATGTTTTTACAGTTTAATGACCTTTATCAAGCACAGAACCATTGGGGAGGGAATGGTTGCCACTAAACGACAGATTAGTCTGGGCGTGCTGACAAGGGAATCCTTTCAGCTCGCGGAAACCAATCCAGATGAAAATTTGCAGAGGCATTGTTGAAGACGATAGAAAATGATATGTGAAGTCGAAAAATGCAGCAGGGCAATACCCTAGCCGCAGCCTCTATCCAAACTTGGTCACACTTAGCGCGCATTCGCCGCATTCTGAAGCAGTGAGAGAGACCTTATTGGTGGAGCAGTTCCTTCGTACTACACCTTTGATGTTATCTTTTCGGAATATTTTTGTCTGTAATGTACGAGATACTTTCCAATGCATTCACCAATCAAGTTGATACTATTCTTCAGAGATAGGGACAATAAATTCAAATTGTTGGCGGCGAATGCGCGCCAAGTATGACCACGTTTGGATGGTTGCTGCGGCTCGGTTATTGCCCTGCTGCATTTTCCGACTTCACATATCATTTTCTATTGCTTTCAACAATGCCTGTGCAAATTTTCATCTGGATTGCTTTCCGCGAGCTGAAAGGATTCCCTTGTGAGGTCCCATACAAGGGGCATAATTCACTTCATTCATCTTCTTCATCCTCTGATCAGCAATTAACACGTTCTTCAGAATCAAAGCCGCTACACTTGATCCTTTTCGAATAGCAAATCATGAAACAGAATTGAGAAAAATTAGATAGAGATAACCCACGAAGTCCTCGCTCAATACTTCGTCAACAATTGCTTGATGATAGGCATACCACTCTAGACTTGCCTATAGTCTTCTAGGAGGGGATCCTTTTACGTTGTTGATGTTAATTCGGTAAGAGTAGAACAGACGAACGAGAGATGGACCGCTCACAACCGAGACAAACGCAAAGAATCCATAATGTAACATGATACCATAATTGGACATGATTAATCAATAATTTTTGCAAGTCGATATTTTTCGAAATTTTGCGGGTGGGTATCTTATTTTTTCAAACTTTGCGGGTGGTTCTATCCCATGGGATAACCATGGACCATGTCTTTGTTTAAAGCACTTCCTGGCTGAAGGAAGCTATAAATATAAGTGCAAAAACGGTTGAGGACGGAAAGTTCTTTCCCAAAATAAATAAATAAGAAGGAATAAATTATTATTATTATTATTATTATTATTAATATTATTATAATTATTATTATTATTATTATTATTATTATTATTATTAATAATAATATTATTATTATTATTATTATTATTATTATTAAATTGTAGTGCATTGTCCCTATTGCTAATAGGGACAATGCACTAGAATTTAATAGAGTGCACGTGTCTCGCATAAAACATTGTGATGAATATACAATAGCTTATGAATTGATATAGGCTGGATGTTGGTTCATGTGTGATGGTTGTGGACTCGAGTCCAATTCTCCAACGCAGATGCACACGCATCTACAAGATGCTGAGGTATCTTTCAACTTTAATTTTTCATCTCCAATATCTCTAATTCAGAAATTGGCCAATGTGACATGCAAGGCCGGACTTCGTTTCGCTCAAGGAGTTGAAGCTCCTTCTCTCAATATATTCGATCCATTTCGTCAAGTTGTCGATGTAGGAGACCACAATCACTCCGATGGCAGCTCTTCGATTATGGTTAGTGAATATCGATCCATGCAAACGCGAAAGGAGATCAATGATTTCGAAAGCGAACTGTTCATACCGTTTCTATATCATTCTCTGTGCCATCACATCATTTTTATATAGTGGGTCGATTTAGAAAAATCGTTACTTTTCGTTTAAATTGTAATTTTTCACATATAAATGAGCCTTACATGGACGTTTCCGTCCTTACGGCGGAGTCTCGTAAGGCAAATGCCATACCGTATTATATGACGTTAATAAAATATTGATCTCTTTCGCGGAAAGGTTAATGGATTACTGTAACTGAATGCTTGCAGACTGAACCGACCGAAGCCGAGTTCGCTGTTGTAAAGGGAGAGCTCAAGCAACTGAAGAAGGTGAGCGAACATGCGGCATCACTAGGATTACGGTAGCGCTATTGAATCTGGGTTACTGTAGCTGTCGCCGGCATTCGATTGTTACGATTATGGCAGCTACAGTTGACTCTGAGTCTATGATATCACTCTAGATTTAGTGCATTTCGGTTTTCGGTTAGTTGCAAAGCAATCAATTTTGAATTATGATAGCTGCTCAGTTACTGTAACTACTAAAAATCAGTAAGTACGAGATTACGGTGGCTTGTCATATCTTCACTGTTACTGTAACTACAATAGTTGTCATTATCAGAACAATACACTGCTGAAGGCTGAGTTGCGTAAGGTGGCACCACCTCGTCGATCAATGAAGGGAGATAAGAATGTAGAGAAGGAAGCAGTTGATGGACATAGAAGATGGACAAAGGAAGAAGATAATGAGATTTTCACTCTACTCAAGTAAGAACAGTAGTCATATTTTTCCTAAATCATATCATTCAGTTTATAAATATTAGAAATAATACTAGTTTTTAATTAATTAATTTATTTATCTTCGCCCGAGGCGCTTTTTTGAAATTTTTAAGTTGTTTTTGCTCACCATGGTCAGTTCATGCTTTAATCAGTCGGTAGTTATGATTTAATTACAGTAAATCAATAATCCTGATCGTTACAGGACTCTGGCGAGCACTGCAGAAGGTAAACAGTTCTCGCTGACCGGACATAAGATGACTGAGAAGGTTGTGGCCATGTCTCCGATGTTGTCATCTACTGATCCTGATAAGAAAAGATCTGCTGGAGCTGTACATCAGAGGTTACTTCATTCATCGATTTATTGATTGATCTGACTAGAAGATTAATGATCTTTTGGTATATATCCTTAAGGAAAACTTATTTGAGTTAAATTGAACTTTAATTTAATTTTTTTGAACGATAATCGCTAAAGCTAATGTTTTTTTTTTCAAATATTGCTACACGTTTTGATGAATGATAAATTGAATTAAATAAATAATCGATATTGGCAGAATCGTGAAGTTGTTCCGTGACGAGAACAATCAGGAGATTATGAATGCTGTCAGTGAGATTGAGTCTATTCATCAGGAAAAGATTAATATGAATGAAATTATCGATCTCGAACAAGAAATCGATCTTTGAGTGAATCCATACAGCAACACTCATACAGTAATCTGCCCCTGAATCAATCGATTTTCTGTTTGATAACCAATTAATTATCGATTGATAATATCGTATGTTTATTCCCCCCCCCCGTTGTCGTTTTTTGTTAACCACTAATTTATTCGGCACCACCCTAATTCAACAAGATATCTGGAACGTCGACATACTGGAACACGAGCCATATTGTGCTAGAATAAGGCGAAATACGGTAATTGTTCCAGAACGTCATGTTCCAGAATGCTTCGTTAACGAATATGGTCGTGCAATTTATTCACATTCTCGCTTTGATCTACGTTGTTGTTTGATTTACCGTTACTAATGGCTAACTTGTTGTGTTTTATGTTATAATAAAGTAATAAGTTGTTGCTGATCCATTGTTCTACAAGACTCATCGCACCAAATATGGGATCCATATGGTGATTACGTATTGGGAAGATATCTCCGATGTCTATGGATGATATTTTAGATCGCTTGATACATTCATTTCTAAAAACAAAGGAATCAAAACTGACAAAAACGCCAGGGATATATGAGACAATGTAATAATAAAGCAATTCCATTGATTTACCTTTGATATATGTATATTGCCTTATTTTCTGTTATGTTTTATACACTAGATAATGTAATAGAAATAAATCGTTTATGACATTCCTGAGTTGAAAAGTGAGATCGAATTGAATTAAAAGAACAATCTAAGCTCTCTGAATGACGAAGATCTTGGTGTTTTGGGGCTGATGAGCGATTACAGTAGGTGCAATCTAGGAGAGACAGATCAGCGACGTCTTACAATTACTGAAAGTGAACAATACGATATATGTAATCGATAAATAGAATGATTATCATAGAATAGATACTACAAAGATGTTGATGGACGTGAACAATGGTTGTGTAGTGGAGTAGATCATTGTAATGGAAACTTATCTACTCTAATGAATTCATGGCCTGAAGAACTCGCGTCTTATGTAAGACAACGTCAATTCTAAATTCATGGCTATAAACTATAACTCTGACAGCAATGATCACATATGATATTTATTTAAAACTAAATATATATTTAGGTGAATCTCTCATTATCATCTCCATCATATTTAATTATTCCATCCCTTCGTGAACTTCCTCCACCAATCAATTCATGTACTACTAATTATCTTACTAATGGATTCACTCAATTCATGTTAATGTTATCCGGTAGATCATCACTCTTCTAGAATCATCAATCGATAATCACTTAGGACTTTTCAACAATCTACTCGGTGGACCAATGATACCGACTCGTTACTAATCAATAATTCATTCTTGTACCGTAACCCATACTGTAATTCCATTGATCTGACGATGATATCTCCCTATTGCCTTATTCTCTCTTCTGTATAATACACTACGTAATAATAATAATAATAAATGATTTATATTATTACTGAGATGATCAGATGAAAAGTGAGATGAAATTAGATTATACGAACTATCTATGGGTTCACTGATCGATGTCGCGTTGAGAGTGGAGAGAAGTAATCTCGCTATTTGTTTGAGAAGCCTGAAAATACAAATTTGTGAATCCGAAGCAAATTTAAATTTTCAAAAAATCAACATAGAAGTTGAGTATTTTTAATTATGCAAGTACCATGACCTGGATTAAGGTTTTTCGAATACGGTCCAGATACTCACATAGTTAAAGAGAGAGAAAAAAGAAAAGTAATTGAATTGCATTTGTTCAGCACAAAACAAAACGTGAAGATGCTTACAGTAGTTTGTATAGCGATCGTCTCGAAAGTCATCAATACAGACTGACATAGACCGTATATGAGTTGTCTAATATCGTCTGACCTTTGAACAAGATAATATTGATTCATCCACATTATTATGCATCGTTACATTTGCCTTACGTGAATGTGCCGTAACCTCCGCTATAACGACGGAGACGAGGTGGAGGAGGTTACGGCGCAGGCACGTAAGGCAAATGTAACGACGCATTAATGACTAATTAAGACAATATTGATTAAGTGATAGGTTAGAAATACTATAATTCCAAATGCTAACGATTTAAATGAGAGTAAGATACCTTTCCGGATCTTGTGCCTCCGCTCGGAGTAGTTCGTGTTGTAACAAGCCGATTGCAAATTTAATATCCTGAGAAATCTTATTAATAAATCGAAAATTAATTTTAAGCATTTAATGTTTAATTTTACTTGTTCAGAGCACGAAGAGCTGCTAACTGTATGCAACAGCTCAAATGTACGATAGAGTACAGTATTCAGTTGATCAGGGCTACTGATAGATGTTAATCGAGTCTACAAGCTCATTATTATTAAGAAGCCGCAGTAGATTGGCCTAATAAATTTCCCATTTCACTTAACAAGGGAACCACATAACCTTGCCCCAAAATTTAATAAGTTTGATACCGTGATGTGAATCTACATGGAATAAGGTGCCTAAAAAGTTAGGTAAAAAGTTCCACATTCGCGTTTTAAGTCCTTTTTCGGGCTTCTGAAATGGGAATTTTAGACCCTTTTCGACATTTTTGGACACTTTTGTGACTTTCTGGACCATTTAAGGCCATCTTTTTGTGTCTCTGTCGCCCTTTTTTTAGCCTTTTTTTGTTTTTGGGTCTTTTGGTCTTTTTGGCCTTTTTTGGGCAAATCCGGTGCATTTTTCAGAGGCCCGAAAAAGGACTTAAAACGCGAATGTGGAACTTTTTACCTAACTTTTTAGACACCTTATTCCATGTAGATTCACATCACGGTATCAAACTTTGAAAATTTTGGGGTAAGGTTAAGTGGTTCCCTTGTAAGCAAAGCCATCACGATTTTAAAATGCAAGATTAAAGAACTAACCAACTCGCGCCATTCGTCGAGTGGGCGGAAGAACGCCTCAGACTGTGCAGGGGGTACCGTCATGCACTCTGAAAGCAATAATGCTTTAGTAGGAGCTATTATATCAAGGTATAACTAGGGTAACATAAAAAAACGAAAAAAATAATAAGTAAAATAACTATAGAAAAGTACTGCAAAGCAACATTTTCGATAAAATCACAACATAACGAGGCAATATATTCGCTACAGTAATCTATCACACGAAATACTCTTATACCTTATTCCTACATGAATATGCATAACAATTTATATTGCGAAGCTTTCATCGCTTCTGTATTATTCTTCCAATGTTTTATTTCATAGCTCCAAAAAGATGATGGAAATTCTCGAACAACACCTATTTTCTTATTGAAATAAATATTAATAAAACTCGAATTCTAAATCAAGGTTCTGGTTTTCTCCATAATTTTATCAAATTGATTTCTGAGTTTTCTGTTGAAATTTGCATATTTCCTTGGTTAATACTCGCGTTTTCTTCGCTCAATCCCCCCAGAACGCGGTGCTCCTCTAATTCGTAGTCTAATCGATCACATTTTCTAGCAAAAATGGCTGAAATTCCGGAAAACTCGAACAACGTCAAGTTCTGGTGCTCCATTGATGATTGGAATGATATCGTGAGCAATACTTCTGAATTTACCTGATACAAAGCCAAAAATCGTACACATTAGAAGGAAGAATAGTTGACTGATTAATGTTTATTGAGTGATGAATATCACGAAATTAACATGTTACAGGCGAAAGACTACACACTGAATAATGTTGATTTCCTCGGTTCTGTAGTGTATCGCGTAATGAACGCACTCCACTGTGTCAAGCTTAATCAATACACCATTAAGGTGAGACTTTTTGATCAGTTATCGATTTTACGAACTCTTGGGTTTGCAGGAGCTTCTTCATAAGCTCAGCGATATCCATTACGAGCTGGAGAGAGCCGAGTCGCTCGACTCTAAAAGGTAATATGGTATTGGCGCTTCTAGTGATCAAATCACTAGAAGGTACATACTCTGACATATGGAATTTCCTGAGATAGCCAACGATACCATAGAACACTGTATAAAAGAGAGAATACAGCCCCGAAGGATCTCATTTCGTGCGTATGATTTCGGAGATCCGTGCGACGTTGTTACTATTGTTTTCCTTTTTACTTGACTTATTTAATCACTGAAAGCTTGGCCAGTGATAATACAAATACAAGTATTATTTCATTTTTATATTTATTCCATCCATAAATGTTATGTATGTGATTGGATTGGCATATTTCCGTATGTATTAGATCTGCATATAATGCCTCCACTCTTTGTCTATGACAAAGAATGTGTAGTGACTTGTCACTACTTTCAAAGACCAAACTTCATATCCTAATTTGCATGTTATAATAGATGCACCCAACAACAGACTTACTGACACCAGACACTGTTGAATTAGCATATTCATATGCAAATTGTGGTGGCGCGTATAAATAGCCATCACAGCATCATAACTTCAGTTCAGTTCATTCTTTTCGAATTGTCAACTCCGGCTATCAGCCGTCTTCTTTCCCAGGCATCAGGCCTTTCATTCATTCATTAGTTCAGTTCACTTTCTTTCGAATTGTCAACTCCGGCTATCAGCCGTCTTCTTTCTCAGGCACCAAGCCTTTCATTCATTCATTCATTCATTGGTTGTGTATCACCAACCAATTCAATTCTTATCTGCCGTATCACGGCTTCAATCTCACTGCCGTATCACGGCCTCAAATCTCTTCTGTCGTCATCACGACTTCATCCCATCGGCATTCAAGCTCTCTTCGTACAACATCTACAGGCATTCTCGCCTCCTTCTCGTCGTCAACAACCATCCTTCGCCTACACTTAGTTCCCGTATTAATTGTAACTATTCCTAATAAATATTATTGATTTATATCAATCTCTTTGTCTCCACACTATCATTGTACCAAAATAAAGGGCAAGGGTAGTTTCTCCTCCGTGTTAACCATTTTCAACAGCGCTTCCGTCGGAAGTCGTTATATGGTGCATTGGTCAAATTATTCAAGACCCGCGTGGCAGCAATCATTCAATTCAATATCAAATTAATTATTCAGTTCAATTCTATTCAAATTCATTCCATATTCAATTCCTTCTATCAATTCAATTCACTCTACATATTTCATCATGAGTGAACAAGACCAAACCAATCAATCACGGGTAAGCATCGTGAAGTCAATTCATGAACTAACTCAGAGTATTCCTCGTTTAGTAGTTCGAATGAACGAGATTGAGACTTATGAAGAGTTCAAACCTCTTTATACAGAAGCTAATCTAGCAATTTCCAAACTCAATCAACTACTCAATGAGTTCAATTCTGTGTCAAAAATCACATATTCACCATCAAAACAGATGGAACAAGATGTGAACAGTCTTGTCAAATTATCAATTGATCAATTTCAAGACTCTATTAGAATGGGTCACGAATCAATATTGTTCGCTAAACAACTAAAATGCTCTCATCTCAATATTGACCCTGATGAAACCGTACCGTTCAGTAATAGTCAATCTTCCCTCCCTCTATTTTCTTCAATGAATATTCGTCTATTCGATGGACCAGACGAATCACAATATCAATCGTCCACCACTCTATTCAATATTACTCATGAAAAGGAGCCTGATTCAAATAATCCCTTCTTCAATTCAAATCCAAGTCAATCTCTTCCCATGAATGATGAACCAAAGTATATTATCACGAATTGTGAGCAACTTCAGTCATGTGACCTTGGAACTATCATTAGTGATTCATCTCTACCTGTGAACAAAACTGATCAGTCCATCAATTCTAATATTGATACAATCACAGATCATCAAACTCATGATAATCATCAATCGTTCCGTCAAGAGGCAGAAAATCGTGTTGCATTAGTTCCATTAGCCAATGTTGATTCCATGACAGAATCTCAATCTCGTCTACGAGACGATACAATCATAGAGAATCATTTCATGTACACCATTCAGAATACTGGTCAAGAGAACATCTGTCACATTGAGCAATCTCCAACTATCAATCCTGTTATTGATATATCAGAGACTCCATCAAATCATCGCCTTATCAAGAAAGGTGTGATAAGATTTGATAAGAAGAGATCAGCTACTGTCAAACTAGATAAGGCTACATATCCTCGTGAATTCAAAGATCAAACTCTAGCTCGATTACTTGCACTAGAAACTCATAATAATCTCTATCATTCTGTTCTTCATATCAATGAACTCTCAAAGTCACACAAATCATTATTATATCAACATACCCTCTCCGCTTCTGTTTCGTTCAGGCGGGAGGAAAGTCATTCTTCCTTTCATGTAAAGAAACAATATTCCGTTACTCTATTAATTCAATCATTATTATCAATTCTGATTCACAATTTTGTTCATTCTCGAGTCAATATCAGATGTGATATTGCCAATTTCAATCATGCCAACATCACCCATCTCTCAATCATTTCGCCTTAGGCCTAATTACCAAAATTTCCCTAACAATAAGCCCCCATTTCTTCTTTCTACGCCCGGAGTGTAGTGACTTGTCACTACTTTCAAAGACCAAACTTCATATCCTAATTTGCATATTATAATAGATGCACCCAACCACGGCGGTTCAATGAAGAGAAATCCCTACATTTAACTTTGGCTTGAAGGCTCTTGCATTACGAAAAATCGGCAAAGTTGATTTGCACTGGGCGGGATTCGAACCTACGAGGTTCGGATCTCTAAACAAAAGCTCTATCCACTAAGCCATCTCGGCATGTCTCGCGAATCGTAAAACTCGATGATAGGTCTAGTCAGAAGCGAGCGCCCAGATATACCGTAATCAACTTTTGCGCTGCTCATCATCACTCAGTTTGCGATACTTTCTTTCTCAGGCAAGAGCTTCTTAGTTACTATCATTGAGCCGCCGTGCCAACAACAGACTTACTGACACCAGACACTGTTGAATTAGCATATTCATATGCAAATTGTGGTGGCGCGTATAAATAGCCATCACAGCATCATAACTTCAGTTCAGTTCATTCTTTTCGAATTGTCAACTCCGGCTATCAGCCGTCTTCTTTCCCAGGCATCAGGCCTTTCATTCATTCATTAGTTCAGTTCACTTTCTTTCGAATTGTCAACTCCGGCTATCAGCCGTCTTCTTTCTCAGGCACCAAGCCTTTCATTCATTCATTCATTCATTGGTTGTGTATCACCAACCAATTCAATTCTTATCTGCCGTATCACGGCTTCAATCTCACTGCCGTATCACGGCCTCAAATCTCTTCTGTCGTCATCACGACTTCATCCCATCGGCATTCAAGCTCTCTTCGTACAACATCTACAGGCATTCTCGCCTCCTTCTCGTCGTCAACAACCATCCTTCGCCTACACTTAGTTCCCGTATTAATTGTAACTATTCCTAATAAATATTATTGATTTATATCAATCTCTTTGTCTCCACACTATCATTGTACCAAAATAAAGGGCAAGGGTAGTTTCTCCTCCGTGTTAACCATTTTCAACAGCGCTTCCGTCGGAAGTCGTTATATGGTGCATTGGTCAAATTATTCAAGACCCGCGTGGCAGCAATCATTCAATTCAATATCAAATTAATTATTCAGTTCAATTCTATTCAAATTCATTCCATATTCAATTCCTTCTATCAATTCAATTCACTCTACATATTTCATCATGAGTGAACAAGACCAAACCAATCAATCACGGGTAAGCATCGTGAAGTCAATTCATGAACTAACTCAGAGTATTCCTCGTTTAGTAGTTCGAATGAACGAGATTGAGACTTATGAAGAGTTCAAACCTCTTTATACAGAAGCTAATCTAGCAATTTCCAAACTCAATCAACTACTCAATGAGTTCAATTCTGTGTCAAAAATCACATATTCACCATCAAAACAGATGGAACAAGATGTGAACAGTCTTGTCAAATTATCAATTGATCAATTTCAAGACTCTATTAGAATGGGTCACGAATCAATATTGTTCGCTAAACAACTAAAATGCTATACTGCTTTCGACGAAAGTAGCTTATTAGGTAACACGGAGGACGACTACCCAGACCCTTACTGACAATTGATTATGTGATGTGAGAGAAACAAGAGATTATATAAACACTTATTATTACACAATTACAATTAATTACGAGAACATACTGGTTAACGAAGATAGATGACGTTGATGTCGAGATGAACGAGAAGGTAGACTTGGCTACCAGAAGAGGGCTTGACGCCGAAGAAAACTCGTAGAAAACGAGTAGAGGACAAGTCCGAGGGTAGGGGAAACCTCAAACTTGGGTAATTAAACCAAAACGGATACAAACGAGAATCAATAGGTGGGCAAGGCTATAGAGGGGAGGAACGAGCGAGAATGAAGTGAAGATTGAATAATTTGAATTGATAAGTGAAACAGAGTCGAAAGAATGAGAAATTGAGATAAAAGGGAATTAATAAATTGTGTGGTCTGAACGGACCACCATATAATTGACGCCGATACTCAGTCAAGAGTATTATCTGGGTGGGAGTTCATTTTGATTACAGTTCTTGAAAGCCTTTTTATGACTACTGTGATTTTGTTGATAAAGTAGTGATAAGTCACTACACTCCGGGCTTAGCAAAGAGAAACGATGGGGACTGGGGGATTACGGTAGATGATCAAGTATATAAACGATAGTCTCGAAGTAGACTATGACGTATATTTACCAATCAAACTGGTAATCGATAATAGAGAAATCAACAAGTTTTTTGTTCATATAAGAACTTTATTCCATGAGATGGTGGGGCCTAGAGCCAACAATGTAAAATATGATTGAAGATTGCACAAGGATGAAGTATGAGTGATATGAGAGGGAGAAGGAGAGGGATTACTCTTTGAGACAGTAATCCTTGACAAAGTTAGCACAGGACCATCTTGGATGGATAGCGTCATCGTCGGTTGATCCCGTAACACAAGCAGGACATTTGGCCTTCTCACAAACCACAGCGAGATGGTTCTTGTTCTCTACTCTCAGGCATTTGAAACATAATAGGGAGTCGACTTCAGTGACACGTTTGACACGTTCGTCGATAGAGGTGACAGTACAACAAGTGGCAGAAATGTGGTTGGATCCACAGAATAAACAGGTAATATTTGAATGAATGGAGGGAGACATCTTGGGTTTTTTAAAGATATTAGAGGAAGAAGGAGAATTGGAATGGGACGGGCTACGGTCATAAGGTCTCTTAGGAGACTTATTTGGTGTACGAGAAGAAGAAGACGAGGAATTGAATAGATTTGATGATGCTCTATGTGAATATGAAGAGTGGGCAAGTTTTGTAGGGAAAGAACGATTGGTGTGAACAGAATGATTAGATGAAGTGTTGGATAGAGGGGAAACATGAGAAGGGGACAAATCAATAGGTGTAGTATGGGATACAGAAACCTTGTCGGTTAGAGTCGTAATAGCCTGAGTATTAGCTTTGATCATCGCCGAGATGTCCATCTGAGATTTTGCAATGGATTGCATAGTCTCGAACAATCTCGCTCGTTCTGATATAGCTTCACTATGAACATACTCTAGCCCCTTGAGGAGGTTATTGTCTCTTTCGACTGATTCATGGGCTAGAGTATTGATACTAGTTACAATATGATTGAGATTAGGGGGGATACTATCATCAACCAATGGATGAACAATTGAATCGATAACCGAAGCATTGGGAGTGTTGTCAGCGGTCTTCTTGGTCTTCTCGTCAGATACGAGCAGATTGGAATTGACAGTCTTGACGGGCATCTTGAACTGAAAAAATGAATGAATAATGAGGTGATTATGATCTACTTGATTGATTAAAATAGAAGAAAAGATTGATTATATAATGATTGGTTGAATATATATGTATGAAAAGGAAGAATGACTTCCTCCCGCCTTAAGGGAAGGAGAATCGCATAATGTACAGAATGATTGATAGGTATATGAAGTACAGTAATCAGAGGGAGTTATCATCCTTCTTTGACCTTGATCTGGTTGCTCTGGGTGTAATTGTATTGGTCGGGTTAGATGGTTTGTCTGTTATCTCACATGATGATAATTCTAACGGGATCAACAGATTAATTGGTCTTTCTATGGTACGACCTGATTGTGACTTGAGTTGTGCTTCATTATTATTGATAGTCAATATTATTCCAATATTCCATTGACTACGAGGAATATTACCACTCTCATCTATGATCAGTACAACATCACCAACTTTTGGTGGTAGAGAAGAGCTACGAGGTGACTGTAACTTATTACCGTATACTTGTGTATCACGGAGAATTGATAAGTATTGTTCTTTCCATATCACCTTGAATTTTTCCATTACAGTTTGTATTGATCTTAGCTTTTTTATCACTGTTTCTTTGCTAGTATTATATTGGTCAGGTGGAATGTAGTCATCATCATGTTCCATTCTACTTGATATATCGATAGATGAACCAATGAATAGATTAGGGATCATGAAATCAATTGGTCTTATGACAGATGGTGTGAACGAGGTGTCATCGTCTGATGATACATGAACTAATGGACGACTGTTCAATACCGATTCGATATCAAGACATATGGTATGAAAATCATCATAATCTAGTTTTCTTTTACCAATACTCTTAGTAAAGGCGTGTTTGAAGATCTTTACCATACGCTCGTAGACGCCACCCTTCCAAGGCGCGTGCGCCGTGGTAAAGTGCCAATCAATACTATGATTAGATAGGAATTCACTGATATTTGGTGAAGCGTGGTAAGTCTGAAGTATATTATTGGCTAGTTTGAATGTCGGTGCCTTGTCGGATTGAATAGTGATAGGGGATCCACGTCTTGTCGTGAACCTTCTGAATCCATTGAGAAAAGATGAAGGATTAAGAGAATCAACAACTTCTATATGAGTCATTCGAGTACTCATACAGGTGAGTAATAGAACATAGACTTTAGAATCAGTCTTCAGAGTGAATGGACCTATATAGTCTAGACCTGTGTGAAGGAATGGTCGTTCGATTGTTACTCTCGATTCAGGTAAAGGAGATGGATCTGTATACTTGAATGGTAGATTATCGATCTTTCTACAACTGAAACAATTGTGGATAACTGACTTCACAATCTGTCTCCCTCTCGGAATCCAATATTGTGATTTTAGTTCATTCAAAACCATGTCTACACCAGAATGATAGAGATTATGATGAGCCTCTAATGCTAATAATCGAGCTAGAGTATGATCTGAGGATGGAATATAGATTGGTTGTTTGAATTCACGAGGGCATTTTGCCTTATCTAGTTTGACAGTTACTAGTCTATAGATATCATACTCGTCTAGCTGTATCACACCCTTTTTGATAAGGGAATGATTTGAATGGATCTGTGACCTTTGAGTCATTCTTATGATTGATCTTAACGCCTCCTTCTTCTCTTTTCCTAATGATTGACCTTCAATATTCATAATCTTATCCTTGAGTGATCCTTCTTTGATCTTCAATGCGAGTTTCCTTATGAATCTGTTAATTAATACTGTCACTGCTATAGCTTTCTTGAGAGAGGAGAATCGTGACAAATCGATAACAGGTTTGATAACTGGAATTGGATCAATGTGACAGATGACTGGGAAATCATCAATAAGTGGAGGTGGTAAGGGTTCATTGGGCCAACTATCAGGATTGTTCTTTAGCCATAAGGGACCCGTCCACCAAGTGTGATCACTATTATTCATATCCTGCGATGAAAGACCTCGGGTGATATGATCAGCGGGGTTTTCTCCTGTGTTGACGTATCGTGGTTGATTGATCGATAAATTAGTATCAAGAAGTAATTCTGATGTAATTGATTTTATCTTCTCTACTCTATTACGAACGAATACACTATGTTTATTTGGTATATTACTACTACATAACCAATGGATTACCGTAGTTGAATCTGTATAGAAGTATATTGATATTCTTTTATTAGGGAATTCTTTACGAAGTGATTGAATGACGTATCGTATTAGATTGTGACCCATTGATAGTGCTTCTAACTCAAGTTTAGGAATTGTAGTGGGATTCTTCTTAGATGTTAATCTACATCGTGAAATCAGGAGATGAACATTATTGTGAGTAGAGCTGTAAACACAAGCACCCATGGCTAGTTTTGAAGCATCTGTGAATACTGTAAGGGTAATTGAGTCTGTAGAGGAAAGATGAGTGAAACGAGGTATACTTAATTTGAATGTTAGTATATCTTGAATGACATCTTTCCATTCTTCCTTACGTTCATCGAGTAATGGTTGATCCCATGAATACTTGTCAATCCATAATGATTGACTGAACAGTTTTGCTTTGAGAAGCAGTGGTGTAATGAGACCAAGTGGGTCATACACTGCTGCTATCGAAGCGAGAGTAGATCGTTTTGTGATCGTATTCCTATTTGAGCTATCGATATGAATCAATTTATCTATACATACTTGAAAAGTATCATCCACAGTATTCCATATCACTCCGAGCAGTTTCATCTGTGAGTTTGGATACTTATCTCTCTCGGGGATCTTATCATTGAATTTGTTTGAATTTGAAACGAATTCTCTGATATTCATGCTCATATCTCTGAACAATTGTTTGACAGAATGATACAATTCTTCGGTAGGATGATCAGTTGGAATTACTAGATTGTCGACATAGATAGAGTGTTTGAGATTATTTAGTGATTTGTCGTCCTTATTGTCTAATTCATTGGACATATGAAATTGAATCACTCTAGATAACGTGTATGGAGACTGGGAAACTCCAAATGGAGTTACCTTGAAACGAAATATCACAATGTTATCAGATGATACGGGCTTATTGATGTTTTTCAACCATAAAAATCGGACCATGTCTCTTTGAGTGATATGTAGTTTGACCTGAAGGAATGCCTTCTCAACATCAGCTGTCACTAGATGAGAATGAGATCGTGCTCTTAATAGTATAGCTGGTATCTCTTCGAGACTATTGGGACCGCATCTGATGATATCATTGAGTGATGGATTATTCTTTGTATGAGCTGAAGCATCGTAGACTATACGTAGTGGTGTAGTTGGTTTATCTGGTCGAGGTACACCTTGATGAGCTAGGTAATGGATGATCTTACCGTCAAATCGATATTGATCTACGATTTCTATCTGATCATTTTTCAATTGTTCTTGGATGAGGTTGTCGTAATATGATAAGTGATCTTTAGTCTTCTGAAGTTTGGCTACTGTACCGACTAGACGTTTATAGGCAAGACTATAGTTATCAGGAAGTGAGGATGAATTATCTTTTAGACAATATTGAACAGTGTAACCATGATCTGTCTTCTGAATGGTATTCATAAAATGTTCTTCTACCAATGCATCCTCTTGTTTGCGAGATTGGATTTCAGTCAGGGAGTCTGCATTGGCAGCTGAATCAAGAGCAAAGAAATTCTCGACCTTTTGATTAAATGATAGATTATCATCCTTTTCGAGAGCATTTACATGATTACAGTTAAGCTGGTTGTTGATGGGGTAGATCAACTTAGTAGAACCACCTACGATATAACCTACATCAGATGAATGGAGTTGAAGCCCACTAGGAAGGGTATACTTTGGTTGGTCGTTCATTAGCTGAAGGGAATGATCTATGTTCAGTATGATCTGTGGTATTATTTCACCGTGACGTTCAGGATTGTCAGCGAGAACAACATTATGATTATTGATGAAGTTGATGTCATCAGCTGAAAGACTACGCACGTTATATGGACTTGTTACTGGTCCTTCAATGATCATAGCATTCACTTCGATTGATTTGTTGTCACGAGTGATGATGCTAAACTTCGTGAACTCATAACATTGTGGACCAGTAACTACTCCAGCTGCTAGATTAAGATTCATAGTCCTTTTGTCAACTATTGGTAGATTGAGTTTATCTACTAATGATCTAGAGATTAGAGTGGTTGTAGCTCCGGAATCTAACATGATGTCTGTATTGATAGTGCTGTCGATATGAAATGGATGAGCTACTGGAGAATGCACATTGAATAATCGAACTAGTGAATCTACGTGATTGTAAGTGATATTGGTCGGATGTACTGTGTTTGCAGATACATGAGGAGGATGCTGTCGGTAGCATAGAGCATCTGCATGTCTCATGCTACATACTGTACATTTGATGTGACATGAGGACGACTGATGGCTTGGAGAAAGGCATGACAAGCAGACTTTCTTCTGTATGGCTATCTTCTTTCTATCCTCTACTGATGGAAACTTCTTACAGTCATTGGAGTTTCTGTGTCTATCACAAAATATGCATGTATCAACACTGGATGGTGGTCTACTGCCTGTGGGACGAGGCTGACTCGCCGTGGACTGATTTCGCCCTTTGGGGCGATTTTGAATGCTCGAGTCAGGCTCGTCTCCACGAGCAGTACCAGTACGATTCTTTATAGATATTTCTTGTCGGATATGATTATGAAGGAAAGATAGTACATTATCTACAGTAGTATCCTTGTTATTCTTATAGATCTCAACTTGATATCGGTACGTAAACTTATGAATAACTTCCCGTACACCGTAAATGGATTGGGATGAATTGAGTAATCTAAGCTGGTTCGTGAGTGCCATTAATCGACGGACTAATTCTAATTGATCGGAAGCATTATTTGAATTGGCTTTGAGATTATCTAGAGATTGACATAGAATTGCCTCATTCTCTTTGCTATTTCCATATTCTGATTCTAACATATCTAATATTGATTGATAACATGTACCGTCGTATGGGAACATAGATACTAGATCAAGAGCTGGACCCTTTAAATACCTTACGAGGTATGAATTCTTCTCTATCATGGAAAGGTTAGATCTTTGATCAAACAACGTAGTGAATAGTGTAATGAAAGAACGATATTGTGATCGGTTCGAACCATCGAAAGTTGGAATTTCTATTGGTGGTAACGGAGGAAGGCTAGGCGTGTGATTGTCTAACGTGTATGGAATAGTCTCATCGGGATCAACAATTCTATTTGTATGTTTGAATTCATGAGCCAATCGTACTGATTCGTGACCCATTTTTATTGCACTATTTATTTGTTCAATTGAAGAATTGACAAGGTTTCTCACCTCCGTAGCCTCACTGACGATGGAAGCCGGTTGGAGGATTGGAGTGTCCTTTGAAGTTGAATCATTTGGAGCAGCAACTTCGGCTGAAGACGACACTGAATTGAAATCATTGAGGAGTTGGTTCAGTTTCATAATGCCTACATTGGCTTCGACACGAAGAGTTTTGAGTTCTTCATATGTGTCGATCTCATTCATTTGAACTGTCAAGAGAGGGATGCCTTTTGCTATTTCACAAATTGAATTCTTAATGTTCACTAGTGCTTGACTATCTATACTAGCTGAATAATCACGCCTTCTTGGAGGCCTGCTTGGACTAGCAGTAGAATGAGAAGCTTGAGTATTGTTTTCACTCATGATGAAATTGAATGAGTAAGATTGATTGAGAGGGTCGGATTGAAAGTTAATTGACTATTTGCTGCCACGCGGGAACTTGAATACTTTGACCAATGCACCATATACTGCTTTCGACGAAAGTAGCTTATTAGGTAACACGGAGGACGACTACCCAGACCCTTACTGACAATTGATTATGTGATGTGAGAGAAACAAGAGATTATATAAACACTTATTATTACACAATTACAATTAATTACGAGAACATACTGGTTAACGAAGATAGATGACGTTGATGTCGAGATGAACGAGAAGGTAGACTTGGCTACCAGAAGAGGGCTTGACGCCGAAGAAAACTCGTAGAAAACGAGTAGAGGACAAGTCCGAGGGTAGGGGAAACCTCAAACTTGGGTAATTAAACCAAAACGGATACAAACGAGAATCAATAGGTGGGCAAGGCTATAGAGGGGAGGAACGAGCGAGAATGAAGTGAAGATTGAATAATTTGAATTGATAAGTGAAACAGAGTCGAAAGAATGAGAAATTGAGATAAAAGGGAATTAATAAATTGTGTGGTCTGAACGGACCACCATATAATTGACGCCGATACTCAGTCAAGAGTATTATCTGGGTGGGAGTTCATTTTGATTACAGTTCTTGAAAGCCTTTTTATGACTACTGTGATTTTGTTGATAAAGTAGTGATAAGTCACTACAAATGCTCTCATCTCAATATTGACCCTGATGAAACCGTACCGTTCAGTAATAGTCAATCTTCCCTCCCTCTATTTTCTTCAATGAATATTCGTCTATTCGATGGACCAGACGAATCACAATATCAATCGTCCACCACTCTATTCAATATTACTCATGAAAAGGAGCCTGATTCAAATAATCCCTTCTTCAATTCAAATCCAAGTCAATCTCTTCCCATGAATGATGAACCAAAGTATATTATCACGAATTGTGAGCAACTTCAGTCATGTGACCTTGGAACTATCATTAGTGATTCATCTCTACCTGTGAACAAAACTGATCAGTCCATCAATTCTAATATTGATACAATCACAGATCATCAAACTCATGATAATCATCAATCGTTCCGTCAAGAGGCAGAAAATCGTGTTGCATTAGTTCCATTAGCCAATGTTGATTCCATGACAGAATCTCAATCTCGTCTACGAGACGATACAATCATAGAGAATCATTTCATGTACACCATTCAGAATACTGGTCAAGAGAACATCTGTCACATTGAGCAATCTCCAACTATCAATCCTGTTATTGATATATCAGAGACTCCATCAAATCATCGCCTTATCAAGAAAGGTGTGATAAGATTTGATAAGAAGAGATCAGCTACTGTCAAACTAGATAAGGCTACATATCCTCGTGAATTCAAAGATCAAACTCTAGCTCGATTACTTGCACTAGAAACTCATAATAATCTCTATCATTCTGTTCTTCATATCAATGAACTCTCAAAGTCACACAAATCATTATTATATCAACATACCCTCTCCGCTTCTGTTTCGTTCAGGCGGGAGGAAAGTCATTCTTCCTTTCATGTAAAGAAACAATATTCCGTTACTCTATTAATTCAATCATTATTATCAATTCTGATTCACAATTTTGTTCATTCTCGAGTCAATATCAGATGTGATATTGCCAATTTCAATCATGCCAACATCACCCATCTCTCAATCATTTCGCCTTAGGCCTAATTACCAAAATTTCCCTAACAATAAGCCCCCATTTCTTCTTTCTACGCCCGGAGTGTAGTGACTTGTCACTACTTTCAAAGACCAAACTTCATATCCTAATTTGCATATTATAATAGATGCACCCAACAACAGACTTACTGACACCAGACACTGTTGAATTAGCATATTCATATGCAAATTGTGGTGGCGCGTATAAATAGCCATCACAGCATCATAACTTCAGTTCAGTTCATTCTTTTCGAATTGTCAACTCCGGCTATCAGCCGTCTTCTTTCCCAGGCATCAGGCCTTTCATTCATTCATTAGTTCAGTTCACTTTCTTTCGAATTGTCAACTCCGGCTATCAGCCGTCTTCTTTCTCAGGCACCAAGCCTTTCATTCATTCATTCATTCATTGGTTGTGTATCACCAACCAATTCAATTCTTATCTGCCGTATCACGGCTTCAATCTCACTGCCGTATCACGGCCTCAAATCTCTTCTGTCGTCATCACGACTTCATCCCATCGGCATTCAAGCTCTCTTCGTACAACATCTACAGGCATTCTCGCCTCCTTCTCGTCGTCAACAACCATCCTTCGCCTACACTTAGTTCCCGTATTAATTGTAACTATTCCTAATAAATATTATTGATTTATATCAATCTCTTTGTCTCCACACTATCATTGTACCAAAATAAAGGGCAAGGGTAGTTTCTCCTCCGTGTTAACCATTTTCAACAGCGCTTCCGTCGGAAGTCGTTATAGAATGTCTGGACTATCCATTCATTCTAGTCAGTCCCTCGTGTGACTAGCAGTCACTTCGCCTATTCCTCTCTCTACTCGTCTACTCGCTATCTGTCTAATAAAGCTGCATAGCTTACTACGTCTTCGTCCTATCTACACCACACCTCGGATATAACAATAAAAAAGAAGAAGAGGGGTGATGGGTATAGGTAAGAGGTGTAATTGAAGTCCGTCACTGTAGTGATTTTGGATGATGGATTATGGGCTGATGGGGATCATTTTTGGCCAAAAATGATGTAAAATGCCCTGGGATATATCTTAAGGTTTGAGATTCCTACAATTTGGGCCAATAATGAATATCGATTAATTTGTTCCATTTCCAGATCAGAGGAGCTCCGTCGTTTCATCTACGGTCTCGCTCAATCCGTCGAACAAGCCCTGAAAGCGATTGCTACTCGACCTAATGTAATCTCATTCCTTCTTTCTGAACCCGACTTATTCCATTTTAATTACTTTGTTTTCAGGTATCGACCGAAAATTCCAATCCTCAGAACTTGTCCATGAACGCTATGGAAACAGTAAGAATGGATTCCACCATGGTAATAATAACGATAATAAAGTTTAATTAATTTTAATAATATTATTACTTTGTTTTCAGGTATCGACCGAAAATTCCAATCCTCAGAACTTGTCCATGAACGCTATGGAAACAGTAAGAATGGATTCCACCATGGTAATAAGGATAATAAAGTTTAATTAATTTTAATAATATTGTGAATATTTAGTCAATTGGTCGTTCTGCCGATGAGTCTTTCTCTTCCATGAACCAGATGATCAAGTGTCTCCATTGTACTGTAAGTGTTATTGACCTTAATTTTCGCTAACTTTTCATGTAATTCTTATGCGTTTATAACAGTATTGGAAAGAAAAGGGAATAAGAGTGCGTGAAGGTGGCACCACCTCATCGATTTTTCTCTTGGAAAGGAACTTGGAGAATAATCTAACCTTTCTTTTTAACCTTAAACCAAAATATCCTTTTTTTGCTGAGCTCCACCAATTTTGCAGGTGCTTCTCTGGACGATGAAAGACTACTTCGAGCATACCCTCGTCGCTCACAACATGACCCCCATGCAGGTACTGAGATGTACTGTAGATACTAACACATATTGTATCAAACGTGGGCAATCATCCAGATGAAACCTCTTTGGCATACAGCAAATCTGCGAGTAAGGCTGGCTGCCGAAGAAAAAAAACAGCGATTTTTTTGCAAATCTATCACACAAAACTTCACAAAAAGGCGCATTTTCTCTTAGCTTGGTTCCCTGCCTTTCCCACGTGCCGTTTAAACAGACATGGTCCATGGTTATCCCACTGCCAAATAAATCTCTGTCGGTACGCGACGGGAAATGACGCAAAAAATAATTTTTATATGCTACGACCAAGGAAATAGAAAAAAATAAATTCAGTACGCGATAATCATGCCTGAAAATGCACCCCTCCAAAAAACACTTTCCCACTATAATTTTCATATTTCTTATTGTCCACTGTGTTCTCTGTCGGTACGCGACTCTCTAAACGAAAAATCAAATTTTTTTGAATCAATTCATATTTCAGTTCTTGGTAACGTTAAATTCCGACACAGTTACATCACATCACTGAACTTTTTAAAGATCGTACTCTTTTCATATTCGTATTCCTTTATTCAATTTGTTACCATACTCTTTTTTTTCAAATTTCTTGGACATGTTTTTACAGTTTAATGACCTTTATCAAGCACAGAACCATTGGGGAGGGAATGGTTGCCACTAAACGACAGATTAGTCTGGGCGTGCTGACAAGGGAATCCTTTCAGCTCGCGGAAACCAATCCAGATGAAAATTTGCAGAGGCATTGTTGAAGACGATAGAAAATGATATGTGAAGTCGAAAAATGCAGCAGGGCAATACCCTAGCCGCAGCCTCTATCCAAACTTGGTCACACTTAGCGCGCATTCGCCGCATTCTGAAGCAGTGAGAGAGACCTTATTGGTGGAGCAGTTCCTTCGTACTACACCTTTGATGTTATCTTTTCGGAATATTTTTGTCTGTAATGTACGAGATACTTTCCAATGCATTCACCAATCAAGTTGATACTATTCTTCAGAGATAGGGACAATAAATTCAAATTGTTGGCGGCGAATGCGCGCCAAGTATGACCACGTTTGGATGGTTGCTGCGGCTCGGTTATTGCCCTGCTGCATTTTCCGACTTCACATATCATTTTCTATTGCTTTCAACAATGCCTGTGCAAATTTTCATCTGGATTGCTTTCCGCGAGCTGAAAGGATTCCCTTGTGAGGTCCCATACAAGGGGCATAATTCACTTCATTCATCTTCTTCATCCTCTGATCAGCAATTAACACGTTCTTCAGAATCAAAGCCGCTACACTTGATCCTTTTCGAATAGCAAATCATGAAACAGAATTGAGAAAAATTAGATAGAGATAACCCACGAAGTCCTCGCTCAATACTTCGTCAACAATTGCTTGATGATAGGCATACCACTCTAGACTTGCCTATAGTCTTCTAGGAGGGGATCCTTTTACGTTGTTGATGTTAATTCGGTAAGAGTAGAACAGACGAACGAGAGATGGACCGCTCACAACCGAGACAAACGCAAAGAATCCATAATGTAACATGATACCATAATTGGACATGATTAATCAATAATTTTTGCAAGTCGATATTTTTCGAAATTTTGCGGGTGGGTATCTTATTTTTTCAAACTTTGCGGGTGGTTCTATCCCATGGGATAACCATGGACCATGTCTTTGTTTAAAGCACTTCCTGGCTGAAGGAAGCTATAAATATAAGTGCAAAAACGGTTGAGGACGGAAAGTTCTTTCCCAAAATAAATAAATAAGAAGGAATAAATTATTATTATTATTATTATTATTATTAATATTATTATAATTATTATTATTATTATTATTATTATTATTATTATTAATAATATTATATTATTATTATTATTATTATTATTATTAAATTGTAGTGCATTGTCCCTATTGCTAATAGGGACAATGCACTAGAATTTAATAGAGTGCATGTCTCGCATAAAACATTGTGATGAATATACAATAGCTTATGAATTGATATAGGCTGGATGTTGGTTCATGTGTGATGGTTGTGGACTCGAGTCCAATTCTCCAACGCAGATGCACACGCATCTACAAGATGCTGAGGTATCTTTCAACTTTAATTTTTCATCTCCAATATCTCTAATTCAGAAATTGGCCAATGTGACATGCAAGGCCGGACTTCGTTTCGCTCAAGGAGTTGAAGCTCCTTCTCTCAATATATTCGATCCATTTCGTCAAGTTGTCGATGTAGGAGACCACAATCACTCCGATGGCAGCTCTTCGATTATGGTTAGTGAATATCGATCCATGCAAAGCGAAAGGAGATCAATGATTTCGAAAGCGAACTGTTCATACCGTTTCTATATCATTCTCTGTGCCATCACATCATTTTTATATAGTGGGTCGATTTAGAAAAATCGTTACTTTTCGTTTAAATTGTAATTTTTCACATATAAATGAGCCTTACATGGACGTTTCCGTCCTTACGGCGGAGTCTCGTAAGGCAAATGCCATACCGTATTATATGACGTTAATAAAATATTGATCTCTTTCGCGGAAAGGTTAATGGATTACTGTAACTGAATGCTTGCAGACTGAACCGACCGAAGCCGAGTTCGCTGTTGTAAAGGGAGAGCTCAAGCAACTGAAGAAGGTGAGCGAACATGCGGCATCACTAGGATTACGGTAGCGCTATTGAATCTGGGTTACTGTAGCTGTCGCCGGCATTCGATTGTTACGATTATGGCAGCTACAGTTGACTCTGAGTCTATGATATCACTCTAGATTTAGTGCATTTCGGTTTTCGGTTAGTTGCAAAGCAATCAATTTTGAATTATGATAGCTGCTCAGTTACTGTAACTACTAAAAATCAATAAGTACGAGATTACGGTGGCTTGTCATATCTTCACTGTTACTGTAACTACAATAGTTGTCATTATCAGAACAATACACTGCTGAAGGCTGAGTTGCGTAAGGTGGCACCACCTCGTCGATCAATGAAGGGAGATAAGAATGTAGAGAAGGAAGCAGTTGATGGACATAGAAGATGGACAAAGGAAGAAGATAATGAGATTTTCACTCTACTCAAGTAAGAACAGTAGTCATATTTTTCCTAAATCATATCATTCAGTTTATAAATATTAGAAATAATACTAGTTTTTAATTAATTAATTTATTTATCTTCGCCCGAGGAGCTTTTTTGAAATTTTTAAGTTGTTTTTGCTCACCATGGTCACTTCATGCTTTAATCAGTCGGTAGTTATGATTTAATTTACAGTAAATGAATAATCCTGATCGTTACAGGACTCTGGCGAGCACTGTAGAGGGTAAACAGTTCTCGCTGACCGGACATAAGATGACTGAGAAGGTTGTGACCATGTCTCCGATGTTGTCATCTACTGATCCTGATAAGAAAAGATCTGCTGGAGCTGTACATCAGAGGTTACTTCATTCATCGATTTATTGATTGATCTGACTAGAAGATTAATGATCTTTTGGTATATATCCTTAAGGAAAACTTATTTGAGTTAAATTGAACTTTAATTTAATTTTTTTGAACGATAATCACTAAAGCTAATGTTTTTTTTTTCAAATATTGCTACACGTTTTGATGAATGATAAATTGAATTAAATAAATAATCGATATTGGCAGAATCGTGAAGTTGTTCCGTGACGAGAACAATCAGGAGATTATGAATGCTGTCAGTGAGATTGAGTCTATTCATCAGGAAAAGATTAATATGAATGAAATTATCGATCTCGAACAAGAAATCGATCTTTGAGTGAATCCATACAGTAACACTCATACAGTAATCTGCCCTGAATCAATCGATTTTCTGTTTGATAACCAATTAATTATCGATTGATAATATCGTATGTTTATTCCCCCCCCCCCCTGTTGTTGTCGTTTTTTTGTTAACCACTAATTTATTCGGCACCTCCCTAATTCGAACAAGATATCTGGAACGTCGACATACTGGAACACGAGCCATATTGTGCTAGAATAAGGCGAAATACGGTAATTGTTCCAGAACGTCATGTTCCAGAATGCTTCGTTAACGAATATGGTCGTGCAATTTATTCACATTCTCGCTTTGATCTACGTTGTTGTTTGATTTACCGTTACTAATGGCTAACTTGTTGTGTTTTATGTTATAATAAAGTAAAAAGTTGTTGCTGATCCATTGTTCTACAAGACTCATCGCACCAAATATGGGATCCATATGGTGATTACGTATTGGGAAGATATCTCCGATGTCTATGGATGATATTTTAGATCGCTTGATACATTCATTTCTAAAAACAAAGGAATCAAAACTGACTAAAAACGCCAGGGATATATGAGACAATGTAATAATAAAGCAATTCCATTGATTTACCTTTGATATATGTATATTGCCTTATTTTCTGTTATGTTTTATACACTAGATAATGTAATAGAAATAAATCGTTTATGACATTCCTGAGTTGAAAAGTGAGATCGAATTGAATTAAAAGAACAATCTAAGCTCTCTGAATGACGAAGATCTTGGTGTTTTGGGGCTGATGAGCGATTACAGTAGGTGCAATCTAGGAGAGACAGATCAGCGACGTCTTACAATTACTGAAAGTGAACAATACGATATATGTAATCGATAAATAGAATGATTATCATAGAATAGATACTACAAAGATGTTGATGGACGTGAACAATGGTTGTGTAGTGGAGTAGATCATTGTAATGGAAACTTATCTACTCTAATGAATTCATGGCCTGAAGAACTCGCGTCTTATGTAAGACAACGTCAATTCTAAATTCATGGCTATAAACTATAACTCTGACAGCAATGATCACATATGATATTTATTTAAAACTAAATATATATTTAGGTGAATCTCTCATTATCATCTCCATCATATTTAATTATTCCATCCCTTCGTGAACTTCCTCCACCAATCAATTCATGTACTACTAATTATCTTACTAATGGATTCACTCAATTCATGTTAATGTTATCCGGTAGATCATCACTCTTCTAGAATCATCAATCGATAATCACTTAGGACTTTTCAACAATCTACTCGGTGGACCAATGATACCGACTCGTTACTAATCAATAATTCATTCTTGTACCGTAACCCATACTGTAATTCCATTGATCTGACGATGATATCTCCCTATTGCCTTATTCTCTCTTCTGTATAATACACTACGTAATAATAATAATAATAAATGATTTATATTATTACTGAGATGATCAGATGAAAAGTGAGATGAAATTAGATTATACGAACTATCTATGGGTTCACTGATCGATGTCGCGTTGAGAGTGGAGAGAAGTAATCTCGCTATTTGTTTGAGAAGCCTGAAAATACAAATTTGTGAATCCGAAGCAAATTTAAATTTTCAAAAAATCAACATAGAAGTTGAGTATTTTTAATTATGCAAGTACCATGACCTGGATTAAGGTTTTTCGAATACGGTCCAGATACTCACATAGTTAAAGAGAGAGAAAAAAGAAAAGTAATTGAATTGCATTTGTTCAGCACAAAACAAAACGTGAAGATGCTTACAGTAGTTTGTATAGCGATCGTCTCGAAAGTCATCAATACAGACTGACATAGACCGTATATGAGTTGTCTAATATCGTCTGACCTTTGAACAAGATAATATTGATTCATCCACATTATTATGCATCGTTACATTTGCCTTACGTGAATGTGCCGTAACCTCCGCTATAACGACGGAGACGAGGTGGAGGAGGTTACGGCGCAGGCACGTAAGGCAAATGTAACGACGCATTAATGACTAATTAAGACAATATTGATTAAGTGATAGGTTAGAAATACTATAATTCCAAATGCTAACGATTTAAATGAGAGTAAGATACCTTTCCGGATCTTGTGCCTCCGCTCGGAGTAGTTCGTGTTGTAACAAGCCGATTGCAAATTTAATATCCTGAGAAATCTTATTAATAAATCGAAAATTAATTTTAAGCATTTAATGTTTAATTTTACTTGTTCAGAGCACGAAGAGCTGCTAACTGTATGCAACAGCTCAAATGTACGATAGAGTACAGTATTCAGTTGATCAGGGCTACTGATAGATGTTAATCGAGTCTACAAGCTCATTATTATTAAGAAGCCGCAGTAGATTGGCCTAATAAATTTCCCATTTCACTTAACAAGGGAACCACATAACCTTGCAAAATTTAATAAGTTTGATACCGTGATGTGAATCTACATGGAATAAGGTGCCTAAAAAGTTAGGTAAAAAGTTCCACATTCGCGTTTTAAGTCCTTTTTCGGGCTTCTGAAATGGGAATTTTAGACCCTTTTCGACATTTTTGGACACTTTTGTGACTTTCTGGACCATTTAAGGCCATCTTTTTGTGTCTCTGTCGCCCTTTTTTAGCCTTTTTTTGTTTTTGGGTCTTTTGGTCTTTTTGGCCTTTTTTGGGCAAATCCGGTGCATTTTTCAGAGGCCCGAAAAAGGACTTAAAACGCGAATGTGGAACTTTTTACCTAACTTTTTAGACACCTTATTCCATGTAGATTCACATCACGGTATCAAACTTTGAAAATTTTGGGGTAAGGTTAAGTGGTTCCCTTGTAAGCAAAGCCATCACGATTTTAAAATGCAAGATTAAAGAACTAACCAACTCGCGCCATTCGTCGAGTGGGCGGAAGAACGCCTCAGACTGTGCAGGGGGTACCGTCATGCACTCTGAAAGCAATAATGCTTTAGTAGGAGCTATTATATCAAGGTATAACTAGGGTAACATAAAAAAAACGAAAAAAATAATAAGTAAAATAACTATAGAAAAGTACTGCAAAGCAACATTTTCGATAAAATCACAACATAACGAGGCAATATATTCGCTACAGTAATCTATCACACGAAATACTCTTATACCTTATTCCTACATGAATATGCATAACAATTTATATTGCGAAGCTTTCATCGCTTCTGTATTATTCTTCCAATGTTTTATTTCATAGCTCCAAAAAGATGATGGAAATTCTCGAACAACACCTATTTTCTTATTGAAATAAATATTAATAAAACTCGAATTCTAAATCAAGGTTCTGGTTTTCTCCATAATTTTATCAAATTGATTTCTGAGTTTTCTGTTGAAATTTGCATATTTCCTTGGTTAATACTCGCGTTTTCTTCGCTCAATCCCCCCAGAACGCGGTGCTCCTCTAATTCGTAGTCTAATCGATCACATTTTCTAGCAAAAATGGCTGAAATTCCGGAAAACTCGAACAACGTCAAGTTCTGGTGCTCCATTGATGATTGGAATGATATCGTGAGCAATACTTCTGAATTTACCTGATACAAAGCCAAAAATCGTACACATTAGAAGGAAGAATAGTTGACTGATTAATGTTTATTGAGTGATGAATATCACGAAATTAACATGTTACAGGCGAAAGACTACACACTGAATAATGTTGATTTCCTCGGTTCTGTAGTGTATCGCGTAATGAACGCACTCCACTGTGTCAAGCTTAATCAATACACCATTAAGGTGAGACTTTTTGATCAGTTATCGATTTTACGAACTCTTGGGTTTGCAGGAGCTTCTTCATAAGCTCAGCGATATCCATTACGAGCTGGAGAGAGCCGAGTCGCTCGACTCTAAAAGGTAATATGGTATTGGCGCTTCTAGTGATCAAATCACTAGAAGGTACATACTCTGACATATGGAATTTCCTGAGATAGCCAACGATACCATAGAACACTGTATAAAAGAGAGAATACAGCCCCGAAGGATCTCATTTCGTGCGTATGATTTCGGAGATCCGTGCGACGTTGTTACTATTGTTTTCCTTTTTACTTGACTTATTTAATCACTGAAAGCTTGGCCAGTGATAATACAAATACAAGTATTATTTCATTTTTATATTTATTCCATCCATAAATGTTATGTATGTGATTGGATTGGCATATTTCCGTATGTATTAGATCTGCATATAATGCCTCCACTCTTTGTCTATGACAAAGAATGTGTAGTGACTTGTCACTACTTTCAAAGACCAAACTTCATATCCTAATTTGCATGTTATAATAGATGCACCCAACAACAGACTTACTGACACCAGACACTGTTGAATTAGCATATTCATATGCAAATTGTGGTGGCGCGTATAAATAGCCATCACAGCATCATAACTTCAGTTCACAAGGGAAGTGAAAGAAATATCTTTTATACCTATTGACGAGAGTATTTTTCCTCGATAGCTATACGCAATATAAGGTCGGAACCAAAAAATCAGCGGCTGGCATGCACTTTCCGATTTTATATAATTAATCAAATTTTGTACATTCGAACGCGCTGTTTTCAGGCTGTGTATGCTATGAAATAATACAAGCCTGATAGAGCCCTTGACAGAGCAGTGAGAACATGGCGTGGTGGTGTAGTGGTAGCGTGTTCTCTTCTTGATCACTCTGTGGGTAGTTCGAATACGTCTATGGACATTTTTCTTTTGCTAATTTTTAAAAGTTCCGGACTTGTAATTTTGTTCAGAAAAAAATTTAAAATCCTTTTCACAATTTTTATGTAGCTGTTGAACTTGAATTTCATCATTTAGGAAAACAAAAAATAAAGCAACATTTTGTTTACCAGCATAGTGATCATTTAATTATGGGAGAGTTCATATGTACCAAGCGGCTACGGAATAATAACATTTTGATAACTTGCGCAACAGTTTTATGACAAAATTATAATATTATGCTCGTTGATAGGTTTCGATTCACCTTTGAGACTCTTCCGATGTCCCCGTGCAAAGGAAGAGTAGTTTGGAAAATTTGATCAAACATATTTGCAGAAGTTATCAAAATGATATTCTTCAGTAGCAACTTGGTACATATAAGCTCTCTCCCAAAATCAAATTATCACTATGCTAGTAAACGTAATGTTGGACAAGATTTATTTTTTTATTTTCCTAAATGATGAAATTCAAGTTCAACAGCTACATAAAAATTGTGAAAAAGATTCAAAATTTTTTTCTGATGAAAATTACAAGTCCGGAACGTTTAAAAATTAGCAAAAGAAAAATGTCCATAGACGTATTCGAACTAACCACAGAGTGATCAAGAAGAGAACACGCTACCACTACACCACCACGCCATGTTCTCACTGCTCTGTCAAGGGCTCTATCTGGGGTGTATTATTTCATAGCATACACAGCCTGAAAACAGCGCGTTCGACTGTACAAAATTTGATTAATTATATAAAATCGGAAAGTGTATGCCAGCCGCTGATTTTTTTGGTTCCGACCTTATATTGCGTATAGCTATCGAGGAAAAATACTCTCGTCAATAGGTCTAAAAGATATTTCTTACACTTCCCTTGTCAGTTCATTCTTTTCGAATTGTCAACTCCGGCTATCAGCCGTCTTCTTTCCCAGGCATCAGGCCTTTCATTCATTCATTAGTTCAGTTCACTTTCTTTCGAATTGTCAACTCCGGCTATCAGCCGTCTTCTTTCTCAGGCACCAAGCCTTTCATTCATTCATTCATTCATTGGTTGTGTATCACCAACCAATTCAATTCTTATCTGCCGTATCACGGCTTCAATCTCACTGCCGTATCACGGCCTCAAATCTCTTCTGTCGTCATCACGACTTCATCCCATCGGCATTCAAGCTCTCTTCGTACAACATCTACAGGCATTCTCGCCTCCTTCTCGTCGTCAACAACCATCCTTCGCCTACACTTAGTTCCCGTATTAATTGTAACTATTCCTAATAAATATTATTGATTTATATCAATCTCTTTGTCTCCACACTATCATTGTACCAAAATAAAGGGCAAGGGTAGTTTCTCCTCCGTGTTAACCATTTTCAACAGCGCTTCCGTCGGAAGTCGTTATATGGTGCATTGGTCAAATTATTCAAGACCCGCGTGGCAGCAATCATTCAATTCAATATCAAATTAATTATTCAGTTCAATTCTATTCAAATTCATTCCATATTCAATTCCTTCTATCAATTCAATTCACTCTACATATTTCATCATGAGTGAACAAGACCAAACCAATCAATCACGGGTAAGCATCGTGAAGTCAATTCATGAACTAACTCAGAGTATTCCTCGTTTAGTAGTTCGAATGAACGAGATTGAGACTTATGAAGAGTTCAAACCTCTTTATACAGAAGCTAATCTAGCAATTTCCAAACTCAATCAACTACTCAATGAGTTCAATTCTGTGTCAAAAATCACATATTCACCATCAAAACAGATGGAACAAGATGTGAACAGTCTTGTCAAATTATCAATTGATCAATTTCAAGACTCTATTAGAATGGGTCACGAATCAATATTGTTCGCTAAACAACTAAAATGCTCTCATCTCAATATTGACCCTGATGAAACCGTACCGTTCAGTAATAGTCAATCTTCCCTCCCTCTATTTTCTTCAATGAATATTCGTCTATTCGATGGACCAGACGAATCACAATATCAATCGTCCACCACTCTATTCAATATTACTCATGAAAAGGAGCCTGATTCAAATAATCCCTTCTTCAATTCAAATCCAAGTCAATCTCTTCCCATGAATGATGAACCAAAGTATATTATCACGAATTGTGAGCAACTTCAGTCATGTGACCTTGGAACTATCATTAGTGATTCATCTCTACCTGTGAACAAAACTGATCAGTCCATCAATTCTAATATTGATACAATCACAGATCATCAAACTCATGATAATCATCAATCGTTCCGTCAAGAGGCAGAAAATCGTGTTGCATTAGTTCCATTAGCCAATGTTGATTCCATGACAGAATCTCAATCTCGTCTACGAGACGATACAATCATAGAGAATCATTTCATGTACACCATTCAGAATACTGGTCAAGAGAACATCTGTCACATTGAGCAATCTCCAACTATCAATCCTGTTATTGATATATCAGAGACTCCATCAAATCATCGCCTTATCAAGAAAGGTGTGATAAGATTTGATAAGAAGAGATCAGCTACTGTCAAACTAGATAAGGCTACATATCCTCGTGAATTCAAAGATCAAACTCTAGCTCGATTACTTGCACTAGAAACTCATAATAATCTCTATCATTCTGTTCTTCATATCAATGAACTCTCAAAGTCACACAAATCATTATTATATCAACATACCCTCTCCGCTTCTGTTTCGTTCAGGCGGGAGGAAAGTCATTCTTCCTTTCATGTAAAGAAACAATATTCCGTTACTCTATTAATTCAATCATTATTATCAATTCTGATTCACAATTTTGTTCATTCTCGAGTCAATATCAGATGTGATATTGCCAATTTCAATCATGCCAACATCACCCATCTCTCAATCATTTCGCCTTAGGCCTAATTACCAAAATTTCCCTAACAATAAGCCCCCATTTCTTCTTTCTACGCCCGGAGTGTAGTGACTTGTCACTACTTTCAAAGACCAAACTTCATATCCTAATTTGCATATTATAATAGATGCACCCAACCACGGCGGTTCAATGAAGAGAAATCCCTACATTTAACTTTGGCTTGAAGGCTCTTGCATTACGAAAAATCGGCAAAGTTGATTTGCACTGGGCGGGATTCGAACCTACGAGGTTCGGATCTCTAAACAAAAGCTCTATCCACTAAGCCATCTCGGCATGTCTCGCGAATCGTAAAACTCGATGATAGGTCTAGTCAGAAGCGAGCGCCCAGATATACCGTAATCAACTTTTGCGCTGCTCATCATCACTCAGTTTGCGATACTTTCTTTCTCAGGCAAGAGCTTCTTAGTTACTATCATTGAGCCGCCGTGCCAACAACAGACTTACTGACACCAGACACTGTTGAATTAGCATATTCATATGCAAATTGTGGTGGCGCGTATAAATAGCCATCACAGCATCATAACTTCAGTTCAGTTCATTCTTTTCGAATTGTCAACTCCGGCTATCAGCCGTCTTCTTTCCCAGGCATCAGGCCTTTCATTCATTCATTAGTTCAGTTCACTTTCTTTCGAATTGTCAACTCCGGCTATCAGCCGTCTTCTTTCTCAGGCACCAAGCCTTTCATTCATTCATTCATTCATTGGTTGTGTATCACCAACCAATTCAATTCTTATCTGCCGTATCACGGCTTCAATCTCACTGCCGTATCACGGCCTCAAATCTCTTCTGTCGTCATCACGACTTCATCCCATCGGCATTCAAGCTCTCTTCGTACAACATCTACAGGCATTCTCGCCTCCTTCTCGTCGTCAACAACCATCCTTCGCCTACACTTAGTTCCCGTATTAATTGTAACTATTCCTAATAAATATTATTGATTTATATCAATCTCTTTGTCTCCACACTATCATTGTACCAAAATAAAGGGCAAGGGTAGTTTCTCCTCCGTGTTAACCATTTTCAACAGCGCTTCCGTCGGAAGTCGTTATATGGTGCATTGGTCAAATTATTCAAGACCCGCGTGGCAGCAATCATTCAATTCAATATCAAATTAATTATTCAGTTCAATTCTATTCAAATTCATTCCATATTCAATTCCTTCTATCAATTCAATTCACTCTACATATTTCATCATGAGTGAACAAGACCAAACCAATCAATCACGGGTAAGCATCGTGAAGTCAATTCATGAACTAACTCAGAGTATTCCTCGTTTAGTAGTTCGAATGAACGAGATTGAGACTTATGAAGAGTTCAAACCTCTTTATACAGAAGCTAATCTAGCAATTTCCAAACTCAATCAACTACTCAATGAGTTCAATTCTGTGTCAAAAATCACATATTCACCATCAAAACAGATGGAACAAGATGTGAACAGTCTTGTCAAATTATCAATTGATCAATTTCAAGACTCTATTAGAATGGGTCACGAATCAATATTGTTCGCTAAACAACTAAAATGCTCTCATCTCAATATTGACCCTGATGAAACCGTACCGTTCAGTAATAGTCAATCTTCCCTCCCTCTATTTTCTTCAATGAATATTCGTCTATTCGATGGACCAGACGAATCACAATATCAATCGTCCACCACTCTATTCAATATTACTCATGAAAAGGAGCCTGATTCAAATAATCCCTTCTTCAATTCAAATCCAAGTCAATCTCTTCCCATGAATGATGAACCAAAGTATATTATCACGAATTGTGAGCAACTTCAGTCATGTGACCTTGGAACTATCATTAGTGATTCATCTCTACCTGTGAACAAAACTGATCAGTCCATCAATTCTAATATTGATACAATCACAGATCATCAAACTCATGATAATCATCAATCGTTCCGTCAAGAGGCAGAAAATCGTGTTGCATTAGTTCCATTAGCCAATGTTGATTCCATGACAGAATCTCAATCTCGTCTACGAGACGATACAATCATAGAGAATCATTTCATGTACACCATTCAGAATACTGGTCAAGAGAACATCTGTCACATTGAGCAATCTCCAACTATCAATCCTGTTATTGATATATCAGAGACTCCATCAAATCATCGCCTTATCAAGAAAGGTGTGATAAGATTTGATAAGAAGAGATCAGCTACTGTCAAACTAGATAAGGCTACATATCCTCGTGAATTCAAAGATCAAACTCTAGCTCGATTACTTGCACTAGAAACTCATAATAATCTCTATCATTCTGTTCTTCATATCAATGAACTCTCAAAGTCACACAAATCATTATTATATCAACATACCCTCTCCGCTTCTGTTTCGTTCAGGCGGGAGGAAAGTCATTCTTCCTTTCATGTAAAGAAACAATATTCCGTTACTCTATTAATTCAATCATTATTATCAATTCTGATTCACAATTTTGTTCATTCTCGAGTCAATATCAGATGTGATATTGCCAATTTCAATCATGCCAACATCACCCATCTCTCAATCATTTCGCCTTAGGCCTAATTACCAAAATTTCCCTAACAATAAGCCCCCATTTCTTCTTTCTACGCCCGGAGTGTAGTGACTTGTCACTACTTTCAAAGACCAAACTTCATATCCTAATTTGCATATTATAATAGATGCACCCAACAACAGACTTACTGACACCAGACACTGTTGAATTAGCATATTCATATGCAAATTGTGGTGGCGCGTATAAATAGCCATCACAGCATCATAACTTCAGTTCAGTTCATTCTTTTCGAATTGTCAACTCCGGCTATCAGCCGTCTTCTTTCCCAGGCATCAGGCCTTTCATTCATTCATTAGTTCAGTTCACTTTCTTTCGAATTGTCAACTCCGGCTATCAGCCGTCTTCTTTCTCAGGCACCAAGCCTTTCATTCATTCATTCATTCATTGGTTGTGTATCACCAACCAATTCAATTCTTATCTGCCGTATCACGGCTTCAATCTCACTGCCGTATCACGGCCTCAAATCTCTTCTGTCGTCATCACGACTTCATCCCATCGGCATTCAAGCTCTCTTCGTACAACATCTACAGGCATTCTCGCCTCCTTCTCGTCGTCAACAACCATCCTTCGCCTACACTTAGTTCCCGTATTAATTGTAACTATTCCTAATAAATATTATTGATTTATATCAATCTCTTTGTCTCCACACTATCATTGTACCAAAATAAAGGGCAAGGGTAGTTTCTCCTCCGTGTTAACCATTTTCAACAGCGCTTCCGTCGGAAGTCGTTATAGAATGTCTGGACTATCCATTCATTCTAGTCAGTCCCTCGTGTGACTAGCAGTCACTTCGCCTATTCCTCTCTCTACTCGTCTACTCGCTATCTGTCTAATAAAGCTGCATAGCTTACTACGTCTTCGTCCTATCTACACCACACCTCGGATATAACAATAAAAAAGAAGAAGAGGGGTGATGGGTATAGGTAAGAGGTGTAATTGAAGTCCGTCACTGTAGTGATTTTGGATGATGGATTATGGGCTGATGGGGATCATTTTTGGCCAAAAATGATGTAAAATGCCCTGGGATATATCTTAAGGTTTGAGATTCCTACAATTTGGGCCAATAATGAATATCGATTAATTTGTTCCATTTCCAGATCAGAGGAGCTCCGTCGTTTCATCTACGGTCTCGCTCAATCCGTCGAACAAGCCCTGAAAGCGATTGCTACTCGACCTAATGTAATCTCATTCCTTCTTTCTGAACCCGACTTATTCCATTTTAATTACTTTGTTTTCAGGTATCGACCGAAAATTCCAATCCTCAGAACTTGTCCATGAACGCTATGGAAACAGTAAGAATGGATTCCACCATGGTAATAATAACGATAATAAAGTTTAATTAATTTTAATAATATTATTACTTTGTTTTCAGGTATCGACCGAAAATTCCAATCCTCAGAACTTGTCCATGAACGCTATGGAAACAGTAAGAATGGATTCCACCATGGTAATAAGGATAATAAAGTTTAATTAATTTTAATAATATTGTGAATATTTAGTCAATTGGTCGTTCTGCCGATGAGTCTTTCTCTTCCATGAACCAGATGATCAAGTGTCTCCATTGTACTGTAAGTGTTATTGACCTTAATTTTCGCTAACTTTTCATGTAATTCTTATGCGTTTATAACAGTATTGGAAAGAAAAGGGAATAAGAGTGCGTGAAGGTGGCACCACCTCATCGATTTTTCTCTTGGAAAGGAACTTGGAGAATAATCTAACCTTTCTTTTTAACCTTAAACCAAAATATCCTTTTTTTGCTGAGCTCCACCAATTTTGCAGGTGCTTCTCTGGACGATGAAAGACTACTTCGAGCATACCCTCGTCGCTCACAACATGACCCCCATGCAGGTACTGAGATGTACTGTAGATACTAACACATATTGTATCAAACGTGGGCAATCATCCAGATGAAACCTCTTTGGCATACAGCAAATCTGCGAGTAAGGCTGGCTGCCGAAGAAAAAAAACAGCGATTTTTTTGCAAATCTATCACACAAAACTTCACAAAAAGGCGCATTTTCTCTTAGCTTGGTTCCCTGCCTTTCCCACGTGCCGTTTAAACAGACATGGTCCATGGTTATCCCACTGCCAAATAAATCTCTGTCGGTACGCGACGGGAAATGACGCAAAAAATAATTTTTATATGCTACGACCAAGGAAATAGAAAAAAATAAATTCAGTACGCGATAATCATGCCTGAAAATGCACCCCTCCAAAAAACACTTTCCCACTATAATTTTCATATTTCTTATTGTCCACTGTGTTCTCTGTCGGTACGCGACTCTCTAAACGAAAAATCAAATTTTTTTGAATCAATTCATATTTCAGTTCTTGGTAACGTTAAATTCCGACACAGTTACATCACATCACTGAACTTTTTAAAGATCGTACTCTTTTCATATTCGTATTCCTTTATTCAATTTGTTACCATACTCTTTTTTTTCAAATTTCTTGGACATGTTTTTACAGTTTAATGACCTTTATCAAGCACAGAACCATTGGGGAGGGAATGGTTGCCACTAAACGACAGATTAGTCTGGGCGTGCTGACAAGGGAATCCTTTCAGCTCGCGGAAACCAATCCAGATGAAAATTTGCAGAGGCATTGTTGAAGACGATAGAAAATGATATGTGAAGTCGAAAAATGCAGCAGGGCAATACCCTAGCCGCAGCCTCTATCCAAACTTGGTCACACTTAGCGCGCATTCGCCGCATTCTGAAGCAGTGAGAGAGACCTTATTGGTGGAGCAGTTCCTTCGTACTACACCTTTGATGTTATCTTTTCGGAATATTTTTGTCTGTAATGTACGAGATACTTTCCAATGCATTCACCAATCAAGTTGATACTATTCTTCAGAGATAGGGACAATAAATTCAAATTGTTGGCGGCGAATGCGCGCCAAGTATGACCACGTTTGGATGGTTGCTGCGGCTCGGTTATTGCCCTGCTGCATTTTCCGACTTCACATATCATTTTCTATTGCTTTCAACAATGCCTGTGCAAATTTTCATCTGGATTGCTTTCCGCGAGCTGAAAGGATTCCCTTGTGAGGTCCCATACAAGGGGCATAATTCACTTCATTCATCTTCTTCATCCTCTGATCAGCAATTAACACGTTCTTCAGAATCAAAGCCGCTACACTTGATCCTTTTCGAATAGCAAATCATGAAACAGAATTGAGAAAAATTAGATAGAGATAACCCACGAAGTCCTCGCTCAATACTTCGTCAACAATTGCTTGATGATAGGCATACCACTCCAGACTTGCCTATAGTCTTCTAGGAGGGGATCCTTTTACGTTGTTGATGTTAATTCGGTAAGAGTAGAACAGACGAACGAGAGATGGACCGCTCACAACCGAGACAAACGCAAAGAATCCATAATGTAACATGATACCATAATTGGACATGATTAATCAATAATTTTTGCAAGTCGATATTTTTCGAAATTTTGCGGGTGGGTATCTTATTTTTTCAAAACTTTGCGGGTGGTTCTATCCCATGGGATAACCATGGACCATGTCTTTGTTTAAAGCACTTCCTGGCTGAAGGAAGCTATAAATATATGTTGCAAGTGCAAAAACGGTTGAGGACGGAAAGTTCTTTCCCAAAATAAATAAATAAGAAGGAATAAATTATTATTATTATTATTATTATTATTATTATTATAATTATTATTATTATTATTATTATTATTAATAATATTATTATTATTTTTATTATTATTATTATTAAATTGTAGTGCATTGTCCCTATTGCTAATAGGGACAATGCACTAGAATTTAATAGAGTGCACGTGTCTCGCATAAAACATTGTGATGAATATACAATAGCTTATGAATTGATATAGGCTGGATGTTGGTTCATGTGTGATGGTTGTGGACTCGAGTCCAATTCTCCAACGCAGATGCACACGCATCTACAAGATGCTGAGGTATCTTTCAACTTTAATTTTTCATCTCCAATATCTCTAATTCAGAAATTGGCCAATGTGACATGCAAGGCCGGACTTCGTTTCGCTCAAGGAGTTGAAGCTCCTTCTCTCAATATATTCGATCCATTTCGTCAAGTTGTCGATGTAGGAGACCACAATCACTCCGATGGCAGCTCTTCGATTATGGTTAGTGAATATCGATCCATGCAAACGCGAAAGGAGATCAATGATTTCGAAAGCGAACTGTTCATACCGTTTCTATATCATTCTCTGTGCCATCACATCATTTTTATATAGTGGGTCGATTTAGAAAAATCGTTACTTTTCGTTTAAATTGTAATTTTTCACATATAAATGAGCCTTACATGGACGTTTCCGTCCTTACGGCGGAGTCTCGTAAGGCAAATGCCATACCGTATTATATGACGTTAATAAAATATTGATCTCTTTCGCGGAAAGGTTAATGGATTACTGTAACTGAATGCTTGCAGACTGAACCGACCGAAGCCGAGTTCGCTGTTGTAAAGGGAGAGCTCAAGCAACTGAAGAAGGTGAGCGAACATGCGGCATCACTAGGATTACGGTAGCGCTATTGAATCTGGGTTACTGTAGCTGTCGCCGGCATTCGATTGTTACGATTATGGCAGCTACAGTTGACTCTGAGTCTATGATATCACTCTAGATTTAGTGCATTTCGGTTTTCGGTTAGTTGCAAAGCAATCAATTTTGAATTATGATAGCTGCTCAGTTACTGTAACTACTAAAAATCAGTAAGTACGAGATTACGGTGGCTTGTCATATCTTCACTGTTACTGTAACTACAATAGTTGTCATTATCAGAACAATACACTGCTGAAGGCTGAGTTGCGTAAGGTGGCACCACCTCGTCGATCAATGAAGGGAGATAAGAATGTAGAGAAGGAAGCAGTTGATGGACATAGAAGATGGACAAAGGAAGAAGATAATGAGATTTTCACTCTACTCAAGTAAGAACAGTAGTCATATTTTTCCTAAATCATATCATTCAGTTTATAAATATTAGAAATAATACTAGTTTTTAATTAATTTATTTATTTATCTTCGCCCGAGGCGCTTTTTTGAAATTTTTAAGTTGTTTTTGCTCACCATGGTCAGTTCATGCTTTAATCAGTCGGTAGTTATGATTTAATTACAGTAAATCAATAATCCTGATCGTTACAGGACTCTGGCGAGCACTGCAGAAGGTAAACAGTTCTCGCTGACCGGACATAAGATGACTGAGAAGGTTGTGGCCATGTCTCCGATGTTGTCATCTACTGATCCTGATAAGAAAAGATCTGCTGGAGCTGTACATCAGAGGTTACTTTATTCATCGATTTATTGATTGATCTGACTAGAAGATTAATGATCTTTTGGTATATATCCGTAAGGAAAACTTATTTGAGTTAAATTGAACTTTAATTTAATTTTTTTGAACGATAATCGCTAAAGCTAATGTTTTTTTTCAAATATTGCTACACGTTTTGATGAATGATAAATTGAATTAAATAAATAATCGATATTGGCAGAATCGTGAAGTTGTTCCGTGACGAGAACAATCAGGAGATTATGAATGCTGTCAGTGAGATTGAGTCTATTCATCAGGAAAAGATTAATATGAATGAAATTATCGATCTCGAACAAGAAATCGATCTTTGAGTGAATCCATACAGCAACACTCATACAGTAATCTGCCCCTGAATCAATCGATTTTCTGTTTGATAACCAATTAATTATCGATTGATAATATCGTATGTTTATTCCCCCCCCCCCCGTTGTCGTTTTTTGTTAACCACTAATTTATTCGGCACCACCCTAATTCAACAAGATATCTGGAACGTCGACATACTGGAACACGAGCCATATTGTGCTAGAATAAGGCGAAATACGGTAATTGTTCCAGAACGTCATGTTCCAGAATGCTTCGTTAACGAATATGGTCGTGCAATTTATTCACATTCTCGCTTTGATCTACGTTGTTGTTTGATTTACCGTTACTAATGGCTAACTTGTTGTGTTTTATGTTATAATAAAGTAATAAGTTGTTGCTGATCCATTGTTCTACAAGACTCATCGCACAAAATATGGGATCCATATGGTGATTACGTATTGGGAAGATATCTCCGATGTCTATGGATGATATTTTAGATCGCTTGATACATTCATTTCTAAAAACAAAGGAATCAAAACTGACAAAAACGCCAGGGATATATGAGACAATGTAATAATAAAGCAATTCCATTGATTTACCTTTGATATATGTATATTGCCTTATTTTCTGTTATGTTTTATACACTAGATAATGTAATAGAAATAAATCGTTTATGACATTCCTGAGTTGAAAAGTGAGATCGAATTGAATTAAAAGAACAATCTAAGCTCTCTGAATGACGAAGATCTTGGTGTTTTGGGGCTGATGAGCGATTACAGTAGGTGCAATCTAGGAGAGACAGATCAGCGACGTCTTACAATTACTGAAAGTGAACAATACGATATATGTAATCGATAAATAGAATGATTATCATAGAATAGATACTACAAAGATGTTGATGGACGTGAACAATGGTTGTGTAGTGGAGTAGATCATTGTAATGGAAACTTATCTACTCTAATGAATTCATGGCCTGAAGAACTCGCGTCTTATGTAAGACAACGTCAATTCTAAATTCATGGCTATAAACTATAACTCTGACAGCAATGATCACATATGATATTTATTTAAAACTAAATATATATTTAGGTGAATCTCTCATTATCATCTCCATCATATTTAATTATTCCATCCCTTCGTGAACTTCCTCCACCAATCAATTCATGTACTACTAATTATCTTACTAATGGATTCACTCAATTCATGTTAATGTTATCCGGTAGATCATCACTCTTCTAGAATCATCAATCGATAATCACTTAGGACTTTTCAACAATCTACTCGGTGGACCAATGATACCGACTCGTTACTAATCAATAATTCATTCTTGTACCGTAACCCATACTGTAATTCCATTGATCTGACGATGATATCTCCCTATTGCCTTATTCTCTCTTCTGTATAATACACTACGTAATAATAATAATAATAAATGATTTATATTATTACTGAGATGATCAGATGAAAAGTGAGATGAAATTAGATTATACGAACTATCTATGGGTTCACTGATCGATGTCGCGTTGAGAGTGGAGAGAAGTAATCTCGCTATTTGTTTGAGAAGCCTGAAAATACAAATTTGTGAATCCGAAGCAAATTTAAATTTTCAAAAAATCAACATAGAAGTTGAGTATTTTTAATTATGCAAGTACCATGACCTGGATTAAGGTTTTTCGAATACGGTCCAGATACTCACATAGTTAAAGAGAGAGAAAAAAGAAAAGTAATTGAATTGCATTTGTTCAGCACAAAACAAAACGTGAAGATGCTTACAGTAGTTTGTATAGCGATCGTCTCGAAAGTCATCAATACAGACTGACATAGACCGTATATGAGTTGTCTAATATCGTCTGACCTTTGAACAAGATAATATTGATTCATCCACATTATTATGCATCGTTACATTTGCCTTACGTGAATGTGCCGTAACCTCCGCTATAACGACGGAGAACTAATTTATTCGGCACCACCCTAATTCTCGAACAAGATATCTGGAACACGAGCCATATTGTGCTAGAATAAGGCGAAATACGGTAATTGTTCCAGAACGTCATGTTCCAGAATGCTTCGTTAACGAATATGGTCGTGCAATTTATTCACATTCTCGCTTTGATCTACGTTGTTGTTTGATTTACCGTTACTAATGGCTAACTTGTTGTGTTTTGTGTTATAATAAAGTAAAAAGTTGTTGCTGATCCATTGTTCTACAAGGCTTATCGCACCAAATATGGGATCCATATGGTGATTTCGTATTGGGAAGATATCTCCGATGTCCATGAATTATATTTTAAATCGCTGGCTACATTCATATCTAAGAACAAAGGAATCAAAAACTGACAAAAACGCCAGGGATATATGAGACAATGTAATAATAAAGTAGTTCCATTGATTTAACGGTGATATATATTGCCTTATTTTCTGTTTTGTTTTATACACTAAATAATAGAAATAAATCGTTTATAACATTCCTGAGTTGAAAAGTGAGATCGAATTGAATTACAAGAACTATCTAAGCTTTCTGAATGACGGAGATCTTGGTGTTTTGGGGTTGACGAGCGATTACGGTAGGTGCAATCACGGCGGGAGCAGCGGCTAAAACAGGAGCTGTGGTTACGGTAGTGGTCACAGTAGGAGCAGCAATTGCGGCATGACCCCATCCGTATCCCCATCCAGGATATCCCCATGATGATCCCCATCCGTTAAGTCCTAAAATAAGATTACGGTAAGATATGGATTACGGTAATACAATAAAGAATGACCTACCGTATCCCCATCCGGCTCCGTATCCCCACCCAAGACCGGAATATCCTCCCCATCCTGCATATCCGAGGCCAGGAGCAGCAAGAAGTTGACTGAAATGATTACCGTAATCCAGCATACTGCAGTAACCCTTTCAATCTACAGTAATCCTAATTCCGTTCTATTTACGCTGAAGCTCCAGCGATGAGGGCGAAAAGGACGAGGAAGTTCATTGTAGATGATGAGATGATAGAGTGAATATAGATGGATGGTACTTATATAGTAGATGAACTGAGTAGAAATGAAGTGAAAGGGTTCCACTCAATAGTGACCACTCTCTATGAAGAGTTCTTATGAAGTTCAGTATGGAATAGAACCAAGTTCAAACATTCTATACTTTTACTCAATCGAGGTCCGAAATGTCTTATGAGATCAACGACAAATCAATTATCTATTCCCCCAACTTCAGTCATATCATGCATGAATCATCTCTGTAAATAACTTCAAATCCGATAGATTCATACTTTATACGCGGGAATATAGAATATTACAAGCAACTGGGGGTGAATGAATGACAGGGAAAGATGGAGAATATTTGAAACGAGGATAAGAATGATACATGTGAATGGAAGATGAGATATACTAATAGAATCAAGTAAATAGTCTAAATAGTATTGTCAATAGTTGATATAGACTAATATATGTGTACCAGTATGGCACATATTGAGGCATCAACAGTCTTAATAGCCATCTTATTAGTTTGTCATTAGCACTGTAATAATTGATGATACAAAGAGGTATTAATAATGGATCTCATCATGGAACAGATTAGTTATTGAACAATGAGAATATGAGTGAAAGAGAAGACAAGGAGATACCCTTAAATCAGTTACGAATGTACGAGATACAGTAGAATGGATTAAAACAATGGAGGATACTGTAGATGGAGTGAGGGATACTGTAGATGAATAGATCAGGCATCAATACGTTCCAAGAACTCAATTATCTTCTCCATTGATCGAGATTGACTAGCCGTTGCACCCTTAATCTTCTCAATGACATACCAATCGATATTAGGAATAAACTTACGGCAAGTCGAAGGAAATCAAGATATCTCTGTAACTGTTCAACCATCAGAGATAATCGTTCATCGGGAAGAAGTGATCGTACCGTACGAACCCAATCCTTAAAAGCATACATTATATGAGAGCATGTCTGAACGAATTTACGTTCTGGCCGGGGGGGGGGGTGCGGAAGCAGCAAAAAATATTTTTTGTTTGCTGTGGAATATGGAATGCTCAGCCATGCTTATGTTTTGCAAAAAGGCCCTGTCAATAGTCGTGAAAAAGCTCACCAACAGTATGACATGTGGCATCAAAAAAAATATTCACTGAGTTACGGCGCATAGTAAATTATGTTCAAAACTATATTCTTCGACCGGATTAAAAAGTGATCGGAGTAAGTTGCTTGTATTTGCATGATGAATTGGTTTATACCGCTCCCGAGTCGATCGAATGCATGCTAGCCGAAATAAAAAATTTTTTACCTACCAAGCATTTTCCGTTAGAGTTATCTACAGGCACAAAAACAAACTTTTTTACATAGCTGAGGTAGCCTGGAAGAGCATTATGATATTCCACATTAATAATTTTTACTGTTTCCTCTCATATACGCCAATATAGGTGACAGAACACTCATTCACTTTAAACAATCACGGATATTTTAATCACGAAACATAGACTGAACGGGTGCACGGTATCATTCTCTATCTCTAACAAGTGCCCGTCCTGGCATTATGAGATGCCTATACCATCATTAGAATCAATTTTCAATGCTGATTACGAATCTATTTTCTAAAAGTGCTTAATCGACCTGAGAATCCAGAAAATCGATACCAAAAATATGTATATATCATAGGTGGGCACGCTGGATGAAAGGCTATGCGCAAACAGAGGGAAGGGGAGGCAAGGCTGTGCGCATGGCTATGAGAACATTGTTGTTGCATATTCGATTGGAAATTTTACAATTTTTGCGGAGCAAGGCAATGCGCAATGTTCCGATGGAAAAGCAAGGCTGTGCGCTTAAAAAAATTCGTTTTCACGCGCCCACCTATGGTATATATCCACAATCTTAGCTTGAGAGTCAAAAGATGAGTCCCGTCAAAAGATTGTATGTGTAGAAATTCAATACATTTCAACATTAATTTTCTGAAAACTCAGGCCGATTAGGCACTTTAGGAAAACGTAATCATAATCAGTATCGAAAGCTCATTCTAGTGATAGTATTGTCATCTCATAAGGTCGTCCATCTAACCTCATTCTGTTGTAATACACATCCAATGAGTAGAGCAATATGGGAAGCAATCACTGAATCCTCCATATGAGATGATGCCTGCAATAGACATCATACATAGGCCGTTTCACATCCATTTAACTTGTATCGCTCTATTATTATTTTATTATGTACCGTGTTTCTCATAAATATATTATTATCAGATTGATCTTTGATCTCTTTAAAGAGATATATTGATTACCTTATTAAGTACACCTTTGAGTGCATGTATCATATCTCCTTCGTTCATTTCACCCATCTTTCCTCTATCTAATCTTCCATCCTCCTTGACATCTCTATCACTTTCATCTCCTCCATCATCATCTCCATCATCAGATTGACATTCATCTGGTTCTTCAATCACTAATTCCTTATCTATTCCTGTATCTGCCTCACGAGCTGCTTCTTCATGAACAAGGAACATCTACAATGAGGAATATGATATGATGACATTATTAACATACTACATATGACAATCAGCAGGTGAATTCGTGTCTCAACGACTTATCAAGACATTCAAAGAAGTGGAAAAGGCGATCATAAGTGGATGACAAAGTGAAACCTTAGTGAGTACGACAAGTGCTGGTTCCTCTTCTTCTTCATCTACTCCTTTTGAATAAACTTTGATCTTTGTATCCACAATCTTCTTTCTGTTACCATTACATCTTTCGACTAGATTCACCACCAGACTACTCATCTGAAAGATAGAAGAGATATTGTACTTGCTGATTAGTTGTTTCACACATTGCTAATCATAATGCAATTGATACGCACAATTGATATTCAATATACGTCCTGTTTCCATTTATGAAAAATGAAAGGTGTATAAACAAACCAGAAGAGTGAGATCGAATTGTCTATCGGCAGGAACATATTTAGGTGATAGATAAGTGAATGTTGATAGACATAATGAGAGGAATCCAGGTAGTTGACCAAGTTTAGTACTACATAATTCTGTAATGGACAAACTTATATAAACGAAACAATTGTGTATTCGTATGGATGGAATCATACACTATATATAAAACATATAATATATAATATAAAATAATATATTCTCTTCTTACAAGGGATCAAAAACGAGAAGATAGCTCATAATTGATCTATCTACATACCATTATCATAAGATAGATTAGTAAGTACTCTAGCCATAAGAGTAAGTGATCGAAGAAGAGATTTTCGTAGTGATAATGATGATGATGCACGAGATACACGGGAATGAACCAATGATAACAATCTTAAATCAATACTTAACTTATTCATCTACAGCAATCAAAATATAAATAGAGTATTGATTACTTGTGAGATGCTATAATAATAGCTGATGATCTATGAGCAATAAGGAATGCTTGATTCTTCTTATGATATATCGTACACTGAAAGCAACACAATTATTGATTATATCTAACCAATATATACATGAAATACTATAAATTAATACGAGTCTTTACTGATTCGATAACGAGCAAATATTCATTTATCTCATCAATTATCCAAATATGATGTATCTCTATAATTATTGAAGTGCATACACATTCGAGGACACGGAAACATCTTTCCAATGGTATCAACATTCTCTCTGCACCATCATCATCATCCTTATTATTCTCCAGATCATTCACTAATCGATCAACTTAAAATATTTATATTATATTCTGACATATATGAAATATATAGTTGAAAAGAACAAATCAATAATAATTAATAAAATTGATATGGATATAAATGAAGTGTATACTCGCCTTTAGCCACAATCCATTGTAATATTCCTAAATTGAGTAAATCATTCTTGATATCTGGATCCTTCGAAGTAGTTAGAATGAACACCAGTGCTTCGAGGATCAATGATGATGGCTTAATAAATCAGAGATCAAAGATCAAACTACCAAAGATCTAAGATCATACCGATAGTTCTTCTCTCGTACAATCAAAGCTGATCTTTCTTCCAGTGGATTCCATTTTCTCTAGATATGATGCAAATATCTCCCAGACCTATGAATAAATAAATTAGAGATCAAAGATCAATCAATAGATACAATACCGTATCATAATGTTTGACAACATCATCATTCTTCATAGAGGGTTTGTCCATCTTGAGTAGATTAGCTAGAAGACGTGCAGAAGGAGTGTCTACTGAGATCGATATCGAATCACGAGATAGGAGGTAGATCACTGCTGAGGCTGATAGAGCTAATCTCTGAAGATTATAATCAATCAATATCAATCAATAGATAGACTACAGTACACCTCATCAGATGGAGCATCAGCAAGTGAATGAAGGAGGGATGATATCTCCTTCTGACTACGAATGAAATGACGAAATTGAGGATTGATACACTTACGAGCAAGAGATGTTGCACTGAAAAAAGAGGATGAATGAATAGAAGAATGAATAGATAGATAGAATGAGTAATACCTGAGACATTTGATATTCATAGCTCCATCTCCCTTCAATGATGTCAACATATAGTTTAGATCATCCTAAACACATATACATAACTATCTTATAAGATATAGATATAAGTCAATAAATGAAATGGACTTCAATCGTATCAGTTCGATATAAATACAAACTTTGTAGTCATCATGTTCTCCTGACTCTAGAATCTGATGAGGTTCTTTCACATTTCTTACACGTCCTTTACCACAATCACGAGCGTAGATTGGTTGACCACGTTGGGAAGGTACATATGTCTACAATCAACACTTTATTGTCCGATTAAGAGACATCTCGTTCAATAAGTCATACTATTTCCAATCAACTACTTCCTCACTACTCAGACTATCACCAAATACACAAAAGTATTGATTAAAACCTGTGTAGTTGATCTACTGATTGCAGTAGATGATCCTCTTCTATCTCTATCATTCGATTCTTCCTCTTCATCATCATCATCTGCATTCCATTTGTGTCTATAGACTGGTTTCCTCTTCACCAGTGATAGCTTCTTCTCGTCATCTCAAAATAAAAATACCTTTATCGCACAATTATGATGCAACTGAGATACCAGCATTACTTTAATATAAGCAGCAATACAACCTTCTCTTCATCTCATTTCACTCTCTTATCAGATATTGTCTGTTCTTTCTCTCTCTATCAATGAACTATATCTAATACTACTACGTTAAGTATTGTCATCTACAGAAGAACTCATCCTTATTAATCGATCAACTTATAGAGACAACTACTGTACGTCAACTGTGGTATTGGCGAATCGATAAATGTACCTTCAATTCTTGATTTCTTCGCAATAGGTGGACTCTCATCAATTTCATCGAAATCATATTCATCAGTAGCATCTCTTTTCTGTGATGAATTCTCTATCGTTGCATGGCTCATATTACGTGTGAGAGAACTCTGAAAAATTCATTATTAATAAATATAATGATCGGCCTTATGATATAACTCGCATGCATTAATTGTAAGAATAGATTTCAAAGGCCTATAATATCGCTTTCGGTGATAGAGAATTTCATTCATACTAATTTTCGACTAGTTTAGCCGATATCGCTTTTCATTTATTAGCAAATGGTATTCTTTTTAGAAGATTAAGAATACCTTGTTAGAACAGTATCCATTATCCATTGCTTTAATATATCAAAATGATAATAATCTTACCTGAGAACTGTTACTGTTTTGTGTGTCTGGTTGAGGAGTCTCATCATCATCGTCACTCTCTTCAAGCTAAATAGTAACGCATTAGAATATTCATGATTCCATTAATAAGTTTATTGCAAATGTGTAAGCAAATTTCCAAATAGAATGCGATACAATTCGGTGAGGGTGTCGAAAATGTATGATAATGTTTATAGTTTAATTTTGCTCTAACGATGATCATCATCGATGAATCTCACTATTTCATTAATACTGCAAGAAAAATCAATTTACGTTATCTTCGTTAGCGTTATCATTGGACGAAGTACTTTCAGGTAGCGATACAGGAGGTGAGAAAACCTTGAAAGAATGCATACAATGTTTCAAAACATCATTAGTTGAACTTACTTGAAGAGGAGAACGAGGCTTCATTGAATTGTCACTGAAATTAGGCAATCCAGCAGGATCCGTGGAAGTAATGTCCACTTTCTGAGACCGTTTTGGCACTCTATAATGTAAAGACCGACTGACGAATGAACTGTATACTCATACGGTTTGGAGAAAGCAGCATCAAAAAGAGAGGCAGCAGCAGAATTCGAGCTGAATCCACCATAACTACGAAATGTTTTACCAGATGATGAATCAGATCCAGACGTAGCCATATTACCTACAATATGATCACAATTAAAATATGGATTAGCCTCAAATACACGAATAAAAGCAACAAACAACATAGCAATAACTCGTTCGTTACTTTCAGTATATCCGCGACGCGTGACACAATGATAATTCTCACGCGTTGACGCGGTTTCCTGACTGAATTTTATTTTCGTATTTTTCGCTAGTTTAATTTTATAATCGTGGTAGATCATGTTGCGCAATGTTGTCCTTCCCATTCAATACATGGTCTAGCCATGCCCATGTTGCCCATGTGGGTCTCTTATTGGGGAAGGGGACAATACATTGATTTCCGAAAGGGTACGATATTGTCACTTTCAATGCCTTTTTCATTTGTTTTAATAATTCATTTTCCTTGCATTAATAGATTTCCTATACGCAATCGATTAATAGAGTAATCCAATGCATTGCAATGATTATTGTATTGTGTAAGATCAGTCGTTTGAATTAGTTGGCACTTGGCCAACTGGGCGGGAATTTTTGGCGGGAAAATCGCTAGGGACGCCGAAGCTCGTTGTGATCACACTCTCTCTTCCTCATTGTTGCGCTTGCTCTCTCTGACCTGCCTCTTGTGTTTCGTCTTATTATCCTATTTTGTGATTATTTACGTTGCGTTTTTAATACCTTACTTTTTTGCAGATAAGCAATGGCTGGAGGCAAAGGAAAAGCCGGCAAGGATTCTGGAAAAGCCAAATCAAAGGTTGGTTCGAAATTTATACATGTTTAGTATGTGAAGATCCTTCAACTACTAAAAAATAAGTAAAATCGTATATACTTCAATTTTAATCGTAAACTTACAGGTGATCTCTCGATCGGCGCGTGCTGGTCTTCAGTTCCCCGTGGGACGTATTCATCGTTTCTTGAAGCAGAGAACAACAAGCCATGGCCGTGTTGGAGCCACAGCTGCCGTATATTCTGCTGCCATTCTAGAGTACCTTACTGCTGAGGTAAGTTATCAATCTGTATTCCAAACTTCCGTTAAAACAATCATGATGAAATTATTGGCTACAATGCTTCTTGTAGGTTCTCGAATTGGCTGGAAACGCTTCAAAGGATTTGAAAGTAAAGAGAATCACCCCTCGTCATCTCCATCTCGCCATTCGTGGTGACGAAGAGTTGGATACTCTAATCAAGGCAACTATCGCTGGTGGTGGAGTTATACCTCATATCCATAGATATCTTATGAACAAGAAGGGAGGTCCCGGAGGACCCCCTGGAGTTCCTCTTCCTCCTGGACAGAAGGTACCCCAGTGATAATCTGTATTCATTCATCATCCATTCACTCTTCCATTGTCTCATTCTATTTATTTCTTTTCTAGACCTTGATTTCTACTTACTCGATTGTTGTACCTAATGCTCGTATTAATATACTTTCTTAATATGTCTTGATGACCCCTTTCCATACACTACTCACCATTCTTAAAATGTGTTCAACACATACATTGTCGTACACTCTATATTTTGCAATTTTGTAATTGTATCGAATAAATTGATCTCATTCTATTTTTTGTTTTAGTCTTATGCTTGAGAGGGTATTCCAATTGGATAGACATATTGGATAATGATAGTATTGGCGTGAGGGTGTATTTAAAGGTGCACTAATGACAAGGTTCTTCAGCTTTGAAACTCAATCAAATAAGATGGTCAGCTTCTTTCTTGTATCGTGAATGATTAAGGTTTTAATCTCATTTATAGACTGCCCCTCTTCCAATCAAGTTCTGAATGGTATACGTGGATTACGGTGGATCAACAGACAAATGAGTCATACTGTATCGTCTGATGCGGTTTTCTTTTTTCTCCACATTTCTAAACCGGAATGGTGGCTATTAGTGCAATGATTTAAAAACTCATATGAAAACAGGAAAAAAATATTATTCAATTAGTGAGAAAATAGCGATAAAGATTAAAATTGCGGTAGCTTAAAATTCATTTAAAAGTTTTATTTCGTAGAGGCTCCTACCACGAAAACACTTATTTGATTCAGTTTTCTGTAGTTTTTAAATAATCGGCCTTTCATGTTTTTACACCCTCCGTCTTGTCTTGCTATTGTTATTTTGCTTTTTGCAGATAAGCAATGGCTGGAGGCAAAGGAAAATCCGGCAAGGATTCTGGAAAAGCCAAGTCAAAGGTTGGTTCGAAATTTATCCCTGTTTAGTTTGTGAAGGTTCTTCAAATACCACGATCATGCACTGAACTATAACAATCGTTTACAGGTGATCTCTCGATCCGCACGCGCTGGTCTTCAGTTCCCCGTGGGACGTATTCATCGTTTCTTGAAGCAGAGAACATTGAGTCATGGTCGTGTAGGAGCCACAGCTGCCGTATATTCTGCTGCCATTCTAGAGTACCTCACTGCTGAGGTACCAATCTATATTATTTCTAAACTTGTAATTGTTTACACTATCATTATGAAATCGCTTAAAGCATTGTATCTTGTAGGTTCTCGAATTGGCTGGAAACGCTTCAAAGGATTTGAAAGTAAAGAGAATCACCCCTCGTCATCTCCATCTCGCCATTCGTGGTGACGAAGAGTTGGATACTCTAATCAAGGCAACCATCGCTGGTGGTGGAGTTATACCTCATATCCATAGATATCTTACGAACAAGCAGCAGCAGGGAGGTCCCTCTGGAGTTCCTCTTCTTCCTGGACAGAAGGTACCCCAGTGATAATCTGTATTCATTCATCATCCATTCACTCTTCCATTGTCTCATTCTATTTATTTCTTTTCTAGACCTTGATTTCTACTTACTCGATTGTTGTACCTAATGCTCGTAGGGTGGCATGAGATCACAGACGGAGTTAGGGTTCGTAATATCTGCTCCTTCGCTAAATAACGTAAGTTCCACATAATGGCATCAAAATTTCAAAGTTTACGGATTCGTTCGATATGTGTATGCGACTATGGGTAATAATAAGCAGGTAAATTACACCAAGTCTCATTCCGGTCCAAAACCGTGAGGCCCAGAAAAAATTAAAAAACCAATAAAAAATTTGTTTTATTTTTTGTTTTATTTTTCCTACAAATGCCTCTCGGTGGGTGACTTTTTTTATTTCTTTAATTTGACGAGTATTCATTAATGTAACTCATATATGAAAATGAACTAAAACAAATGGGTACAAATTTGCCTTCTTCCCGAAAAACGACGACCAATTCGACTTTTTATCGCAAACTGACTACCGTAATGCAAAGGCGGAAATTCAAAATACTTCATTTTTCATATTTTATCGAAAAATAGTGTAATATTACTCCTTAGATATTCAGATATCAAACAAATTATAAAAGAAAACAATAACATAATGCCGAAAACGAATGTAAACATACAGCGATTGTCGAATTTTGAATTTCCGCTTTTGTATTACCGTAGGTGGCGCACCATTTATCGGCTCAGTTTGCGATAAAAAGTCGAATTAGTCGTGGTTTTTCGGGAAGAAGGCAAATTTGTACCCATTTGTTTTAGTTCATTTTCATATATGAGTTACATTAATGAATACTCGTCAAATTAAAGAAATAAAAAAAGTCACCCACCGAGAGGCATTTGTAGGAAAAATAAAACAAAAAATAAAACAAATTTTTTATTGGTTTTTAAATTTTTTCTGGGCCTCCATGTTTTGGACCGGGATGAGACTTGGTGTAATTTACCTGCTTATTATTACCCATCGTCGCATACTCATATCGAACGAATCCGTAAACTTTGAAATTTTGATGCCATTATGTGGAACTTACGTTATTTAGCGAAGGAGCAGATATGACGAACCCTAACTCCGTCTGTGATTTAATATACTTTCTTAATATGTCTTGATGACCCCTTTCCATACACTACTCACCATTCTTGAAATGTGTTCAACACATACATTGTCGTACACTATATTTTGCAATTTTGTAATTGTATCGAATAAATTGATCTCATTCTAATTTTTGTTTTAGTCTTATGCTTGAGAGGGTATTCCAATTGGATAGACATATTGGATAATGATAGTATTGGTGTGAGGGTGTTGGCCATTCCTATTGATCTTTTGTCTACAATATGGACGCTCCAGCTAAGGTTTGGCTAGATCTACAGAATGATACAACACTGATCGGTGTTGTCAAGTTAAAGGAGAAGGTAACACCTATTCAATGGAATCTTTAGTCTACTTGTGATACTCATAGGTTGTATGGCATCGAATTATATGGTTCGTTGTTGTTTCTTTCTCTACTGCACTTGTCGCATTCCAGATAGGTATGTTCAGAGTATACGGTAGTTTCGAGTATTCGAATTAACTGGTGTAGTGTCGATTGATAGATGTATACATAATACATCATTTGATTTTTGTTAAATTATAATTTTTTAAAGGCACACTATTGACACGGTTCTTCAGCTTTGAAACACGATCAAATAAGATGGTTGGCTCTTATGTTATATCGTAAATGGTTAAATACCGTTTAATTCTCATTTATAGACTGCCCCTCTTCCAATCAATTTTCCAGCTGTTACAATTTGTAATCAAAATGCATTCAAACTCAGTCAGGCTCTATTGATTCCAGAATTCGGTCATCTGGTTAGTGTTATTTGACTACACTCTTTTCAGATTACGGTATATCAAATTTTATTCTCTGATCTCAAAATACATTTTCTGTCTGAAATTCATTTCAGTAAGAAGATAAATGTGTGAATTATAGTTGGATACATTCAAAGCAGTGAACAATAATGAAGAACTGGATGGAAATGCTGAATCTCTTCTCATGACTGCCGAAGAAAAAAACAAAACAACCACGAAAAGTGAAGGTAGAAAAATAAATATTTAGAAAAATATTAATCTTATCTAAATATTCTGGCCGTACAACCCCTCGTCTCGTCCATTCCACATTCTGTAGATGTCATGACAATGGAACATGTACTGTAGGCAAACCTGGTAAGATATCAAAGATCAAAGATCAAAGATCAATTCAGACGAAATAGATCTATATGCGTGTGTATGCGTTTATTCACTTTCATGGACCTGCTTTCGATGTCCACAAAATGCAACCTGTCACTACAGATATCATGGTGGGTATTAGAGATCTCTTGATCAATCAATCAATCAATCGATATTTGAGGAATTGAGAAAGAAGCAGCGCTTGGAAATGGATTTAGTGTAAGAATATTCATAATATACTACTGAATAGTATGATGATTGTAGACAGAAGACGATAAAATAGCCAATCAAGTCAAACTCGAAGAGGGAATTCCTTTCGTTGTACGAAACCTTGATAACAAGGTTCATTCTAATCAATATTGTCATGAATGTAAAACAATAATTTTTAAGCTTGTCGACTTATTATCTTACAACTACAATGAACTAATCACCGGATGTGTCATTGGCAACGAGATATGTGATGAACGGTTACGGTATTCTATTGACATATCGATTATCTCGCTATCATTACAGTAACTTTACTAGGACATTCGATATAAAGTACGGTAGATGTTTCTCCTTTAATTTTCACGAAGAGAATGTCTACAAAACTTCTAGAATCGGAGCCGATGCAGGTACTGTAGCTATCAATCAATATATCGATTGATGAACATATCAGGATTGATCTTGATGGTATATTCGAATGTATCTGATTACTTTGATGTGACTGAAACAGCTGGAGTTAGAGTGACCATTCATGGGCAAGATACGTAAGTCATATTCTGTTCGATGGTCTTTGATCTTTGATCTTTGAGTTTTCCATTCTCTAGTATTCGTGGACACGATGCGGCCATTGGAATGCATTCTACTTTCGGAATCAAAGCGGTTGGTCAAATATAGAAATAAAATAATATTATATGATATATGAATGAATAGATGCAAACTAATCGTATATCATATGGTTCACAGAGATGTCTCAATCAATCAATATTTCCTATTCCATATACGGGAGGATATACTACTGAGGTCACAGATACCGTAATCCTCCTTTAGATATCAATAACTACCGTAATCAGGGATGTCAACGTACTTGCTATCAACGTAATTATTATCTACAATGTGGCTGCATAGATGCGAGATTTCCTCGTCTTCTACCTACAGATCATTTCTGTAATCTAGATAATATATATCAACGTCAGTATATTTATCTATCTATTTGTTTATTTCTTTTTCGCTTCATCAGTATTACTATTACTGTAATAGATATAAGTTGTTACAATAACCATTATTGATCATAGGTGCTTGTCTTGCCAATGTTACTTTATCTATAATCAATAATCCGTATTTGTGCGATTGTCCTAATCCCTGCTTGTTAGTTTGATCTACCATGCAGTTCGATCTATCATCATTATCGATTGATTTAGTGAAGTACTGTATTCAACAACCATCTCTAGAGCTCCTTTACAAGATTATATAGGTTTCACGAAGCACACGAAGGAAAAAACGTTCAAGGTATACTGAGTGTTGAATCATTGAGATCAATCAATAACAGGATCATGTTTTGATCTCTATCTATTTCGAATCTCTCACAGTTGAAGCTCTCAACGAAGTTCCAAGTTATACGGTAGGAAGATGATGGTTGTTTATAAATAATTAATTATTCCAGTTTTCTACTTTGATCTCTGATCTCGGTGGTACGGTAGGTTTCTGGATAGGAATGAGCTTGATTGGATTCTACGAACTTGTTATATTCTCGACAAGATTAGCTTGGGCTTTGGCTAAATATGCATGGGCATCACAGTAAGAGTAGATCATTAATCGATAATCTGTCAAGCAATTACAGTATGAACAAGAAAATGTCAAAAGTGATTGTTCTAAGTAAGAACTACGATAGATCGAGAGAAATCAATAATTCAGAAAGAACTATTGTTCCTGTGAGACGGTAAGTCTAGAGACACAAAGATCAAAGATCAATATCTTCTTGCAGTGATTGGGACTACCGTAATGGTCATTATCGATCAGAAATGAAGAAAGGACTAATAGAGAAGAGAGAACGATCCTTTGTGAATCTAGCTCGAATATTAGGGATCAATCCTAACAGAAGACATTTCATTCATTCTCATAAGTTATTTCAATGATCAATCAACATACTCTATCTCCATGGCTTTTCTTGTGATTGAATAGTGAGTAGATATAGATAGATGAGTGTACATGAAGGTAATATCGGATTTTATTAGAATCAGACGTTTCGAAAAAATCATCAGCGCCAGTAAAATTACCTACAAGAATAGGAAATATGGTTCAGATAAAGTTTGATACAGTACTTACTAATTACTTTATCGATTGGTTACAATTAAAAGCATGGACTGAGTAGATTCCTACAGAAGGGGGCGGGACTTGTGATATGATAGAGACAGTTAAAGGGTATACAATGGAATAAGTGATGGGATAGATTAGTAGGGGAAGAGTAAACATCAAAGATCAGATTGATATAAAGGGACAGATTGTCTCCATCAGAAGTATAAAACTTCGTCATAGTAGGAGACGAGGGTGAATACAATCGATCTCTATCTATCAGAATGGAAACGCCCTCTCGGGTTTAGTTAACACTCGTCATATTGATAGAATAATCAATTGTATTCAATGGTTCCAGAATGAAAAGAAGGCGGGAAATGAATGATGGTATAAACTCCGCCTACTAATCAATACTGGAACCCTCTTTAACCTCAGCAACCTGATGCCTTCAACTCTCCGTCACCTTCTTTCTTCACTAGAGTTAATGTTGTGAAGTTCTGAAAGATGATATAATTAGGATGAAATAATATAGAATGTAGATACAATCAATGTTAAACATGAATTATTATCATAGCATTTTCACATGTAGATGGTGTAGGAGACTAGAGTATAAGCAATGTCATACCCATATTCAAAAGATGAAACATGAAACTCTCAAGTTCTTTTTGAAAAAAAAAAACTTCAGATTTTTATCTACATTTTCATCAAAGAAGAAGTAAATAAAGAGTATGTGTGATACCTCAGCAACAGTTGGATGAATTCCAATGAGAGAATCAAAATCTTTCTTTGTCCCATTCAATTTGAATGCAATACCAAATCCTTGAGTTACTTCTCCTGCTGATGGACACAGAATGTGCAAGCCTACGACACGTTCCTACAACGAATCACCATCATCATAGGCATATTGTAGTACATCTATTTATTGATTGATACGAATCTCATAATATCACAATGACATAAAATACTATATGATGTGTGATACTAATCAATCAATATATTGGTAGATCACCCACATTATCACTAGCACGACAAATCAATTTGAGATAGCAATGATCCTTTTCTTTCCTATCAGGTACTGTATACTCAAGAGGAAGGAATACATTGTGATATACAATCACATCCTCCTTTCCGTATCGAGCTATCGCTGCCTATAATATCGATTGATAAAACAACATCTATAATCAATCAATAACAAGAGTACAGTATACCTCCTCAGAGAGTCCACAACAACCGTATTCGAGTGGAGTGAATACTGTAGTCGGAATGGCATCGTAATCAGTCTGTAAATTCATTAACATTTGCATTATCATCTTGATTATCGATTCATTGTTTCTTTTTCTTTTATCATAGGTATTTCATTATATATTCATGAATACGTATAAATATTATTATTACTATTATTATAATCCATCAATCGATATGAATAAATCAATGAAAGATCAATCTAACCAATTCCATTTTTCCATGTAATCTCTTCATAAGTGTTCTTCCAGCATGAATAGCCACAGGAGTCAATTCAGGACATCCTGATAGAACATCTCCCACAGCGAATACATATGGAGATGTGAATGATTGTTCTGTACGACGACCAACTATCTGAATAGAATAAGGAATCATAGATAGAATACTCCAGAAATAGGTAACATTATTCACCAACAGTCTGTAGACGTGCAAGTTTTAAAGGAATTTCTGAACCCCTTAGGTACCGGATTTATGTTTAGCGGGACTATTAACATAGCAAAAACAATGCATGAATTAATTTTTCTCTCTCAAAAACACTTGTTAGGGACCCTTTGATGATCCTGACAAATGGTGGGACAAAAAATGTCCTGACAATCCCTTCACAAAGACGTATCTATCATATGTCGAGAGTATTCAGTTACCCATTGTTTCTGCTTTTTTAAACCTGTATTGTTTCATGCTGAGCATGTCGATAAATAAATAAAAAAATCATTTATCCATTGATTGAGAACTGTCAATAATCATTCATTACTCATCACCACTAATAAAGAAATTCATCGAAAATAGAATACACCAGGTGAGAGTGGACGAAAGACAATGGGAAAGGGGTAAAGATGGACAAACCTTTCCATTCTTATCCATCTTAACTCCAGGTATATCCAATCCAAGATCAGATGTGACTGCATCACGACCAATTGCTATTAGAACCTAAGAGGTTGATGATATCGAGATATAATAGATCATCTATCATCTATTAGAAAGAATACGAGGCATACTAACAGAATGAATATTCTTAAAGGTAATAGACTAGTCTACCGTATCCTACCGTATCATATTCCTCTGTGGTCTCTTCTTCACTTCCATCTTCTTTCTTCACATTGAAATATACTCTCAATCGACCAGCCTTCTCCTTTGTACGAGGTTCAATCTCTTCGATTCGAGTTGGAATAGAACTCAATAATAATGAAATATAGACAGATTGTAACTATCATAAAAGTGAAAGAAGAATCGAAAGAATCGATCGATCTGATCAATAATAAATGAATAAATGATTGTGATAGATGAGTTGATATTACTTGACAAACTTGACTCCATCATCAATCATTTGCTTTCTGATTCGTTCAGCCATATCTTGATCGAATCCACGAAGAAGAATCGATCGAACCATTACCTAGACAAATATCAATAAGAATAAAGTATATTGAAAAATAATATTAGAATGAATAATAAAAAAGAGTAAAGCATAGATTGATGAAGATAAACTATTCAATATAGTCTAAATCATACCGTGACATCATATCCAAATCCTTTCAAGAATCCAGCACATTCTAATGAGACATACGATGCACCCACACAGAGAGTCTTGCCTGGAACATACGACAATCAGGATACTGTAACACGACATCTACCGATCGATACTCACCAGGAGAGTACGGTAGTGCAAAGAGATCATCAGATGTGATACAGTACTCCTTCGCTCCAGGAACATCAGGATAACGAGGACGAAGTCCCGTAGCGATCAAAAATCGATCGGCAGTCAGTGTGGTTACCTGAGTTAACATTATTGACGTTAGCATTATTGATTGAATTATATGACAAATCAATACCTTTCCCTTCTTATCCGTAGCATTGATCGTATGCGAACCAGTGAAGACACCGTAACCATTGATGTATGTCACCTACATAAATATTCCGTAAAATTCAAAGATCAACTACCTTATGAAAGATCAAACCGTTTTCTCTCTCAATTGAACACGATATCCCCAATTGAGTGATGCAATATGATCTTGTACATTCTGTTTCAATGTCTTCCATACATGAGTAATCTCTTCTTTAGGAGGAAGTTTCCATCCAAATGAACGAGCATCCGAGATCGAATGACCAAGCAGGGCACCCTACACACAATCAATATAATGTCATCATAGACAAGTATTTACTCTATAACGATAAATCTATTGTTCAAGGGAAACCAATTAATCTCTCCATAAATAATGGTAAACACATTACTATACTGAAACTATAAAGTGACTGGGTAGAATTTGCTTGGAACAATATGACAGTGACAATGGTTATTCCATGGAGTCATCCACTATACAGTATGGATATATATTACCTGATGCATCAACTTCTTGGGAATACATCCAACATTGACACAAGTTCCTCCTAATCCCCATGTTGTTCCTTGTGGAGAGGGTTTGACATAGTCCAAACACGCTACTTTCCATCCAAGACTCAAATGAAGAGATTGTAAATCATGAGAGGAATGATGGACTCATATCACATATGAGGCCGCTTGCGTAAGAACCGACTAAGTGCCGGCACAGTGAAAAAACTTAATTTTGGGGATCGGGGTTGTCAAGGGTGCTGATGACGATGGTCATGTTCATTTTTCACCTAAATCCACCGTTGAGGCCAGACGACGTCGCTTTGAAATCACGTTTTTTTTTCTCGTCACCCGATCGTGCTAAAATTTGCGGATCATGCCCCCAAGGGCAGCATTTGATGGCGATCACGCCTGTCCAATTCATTTTTCAAAAAAAAATTTCATAATTTTTCAAAAATGGAATTTTTCTCAAAGTCAAAAATATTTATTGCGATATACATAGATCGGACCGCAATGGTTTCAGGATCCCATAGAAAAAATTTCAGCCAATTTACGCTCCGTATTTTCGAGAAAATCAACTTTTAGTGTAGTCATTTTGCCGTTCAAGAGGAGGCAAGAGGCGAGAGAGTGTGGTGGGGCGAGAGAGCAGAGAGGCAGGTGAGACGACCGGCATGGGAAGGAAGGGTGGACGGGATGCCCTTCCCTTCAACCTTCTCTGCTCTCTCTCTCTCTCAATACCATGCTCTCTCGCCTCTTGCCTCCTCCTTTATGGCAAAATGACTACACTAAAAGTTGATTTTCTCTAAAATACGGAGCGTAAATTGGCTGAACTTTTTTCTATGGGATCCTGAAACCATTGCGGTCCGATCTATGTATATCGCAATAAATATTTCTTACTTTGAGAAAAATTCCATTTTTGAAAAATTATGAAACTTTTTTTTTGAAAAATGAATTGGACATGCGTGATCGCCATCAAATGCTGCCCTTGGGGGCATGATCCGCAAATTTTAGCACGATCGGGTGACGAGAAAAGACTGAAAACGTGATTTCAATGCTACGTCGTCTGGCCTCAACGGTGGATTTAGGTGAAAAATGAACATGACCATCGTCATCAGCACCCTTGACAACCCCGATCCCCAAAATTTAATTTTTTTCACTGTGCCAGATTTCACATATTTTAGTCGAGTCTTACGCAAATGGTCTCATATATACTATCCTTCACAAGATTATCCTTCACAAGACTATCTAACAGATATTCCCCATCCCATCCCCGATGCTTTCATTTGAAGGAATAAAATATTATTATTATTATTATTATTATTATTATTATTATTATTATATCTATATTCATTGATATCAAAAGGCATTGCAAAGAAAAAATCGCAAAAAAACCGAACAGAATCCTCCATAACTAAGACGTGAACAAAGAGATGAGCAGGTGACGAAGACACCGGGACACCATAAAACACCATGTTGTATCAATTTGTATTTTAACTAGCGAGGTGCAAGCATGTTTTGGATTTTACATTTTAATAATAATTGATATTGAAATAGAAATACTATAGACAAACTTGGCAGCTTCCTTAGCAGCAGCCAATCCTCCTGATCCTCCTCCAATTACAATCAAATCATATTGATGATCTTTGATCCATTCACTCAATCGACCTCCTTCTTCTATTTTACGAACTTCATTCACATCTCCTACTGGACAACCCTATAATCAAAAGAATGAGAGATGAGAGATCATGTATATCCACCAGGGCTGTGCATTTTACGTTTTTACGATTTTACGACTTTTTTCGTAAAAATTTTACGTCGTAAAATTTTACGAAAAGTTAAAAATTTAACGAGACGGAAAAATGGCCAAAAAACTGAATAATTGGTGAAATTATTTTCAAGAATTGACTGAAAATCAATCTTAAAAAAATCATCTTTGATATATTGTATTCTAAACATAATTTACTTTAAGTTTTTAGCTGCCCCTTACATAAGAGAGTCATTATATGTGTGTAAGAAGATTCGCGGGTTTCATATCTTTTATCATAAATTACATTTGGGACAATTTCTTATTATTTTGAGGTGAAAAAATTTACGAAAATTTTACGAATTTTACGAGAGAAAAATCGTAAAATTACGTTTTACGAAATTTTTACGAAAAAGATTTTACGCACAGCCCTGCTATCCACCATGTGCATTCATGTTTCAATATCATAGATAAACGATATACGTAGGAATAAATGATTAAATTATGGTGAAAAAGAAAAGCCAATACAACTATGTTAAACTAACATCAGCCTTTCAATTAGATGAAGTTTCAAAAAAAATAAATAAAGCAGGAACATTCTCGTTTCAAGACTCTAATACGAAGTGAAGATATTCCTCATATACGTTTTTAATCCTTCAAATAGACAAAACTAGCCTTAATGAAGCACATAGGCATTCCCTTGTGACCGGTGTATTTCTCAATTTCCTTCACTGCTGATGCTTTCACTTGAATCTCTTCTATCGATTCGGCTCCTGCTGCACGAAGGATCGACACAATCTGGAATGTACACCGTTCATTGCCATTCTAGAGTTGTACAATGATAATTACTGATAATAGCATTAAAACTGTGATTTACGTATGCATCTTTACGTAAAATTTGATCACTAAGAGGGCTATCAATTTTTGAACTGTAAATTGGACAGTAAAGTTGGTTATTGAGAAATGTGCACTAACGGTCGATCGATAATTCTTCTACTTGTCGTTGAAGAAGATGATGAAGTTTATTTCCAAGTACAAAAAATAAAATAGAATAAAAACTATTTGAACTCATACGGTCATTTAAAGCCACAAAACTGATCAGAGCTGACATTTGAAAAGATGTGATATTGAAATATATATTTTTCTACTTATTCGTGCTCATAAATAATTATCAAAGTAAAAGAATGTGAGTAAATATGCCTCCAACAAGCAATTTCTTATATTCAATTTTTTGAGAATGTTGGTAGGCACATCCCCGATTTCAGTTTGTTTCATTACTTCACATATGATCATTAAGAGAATAATGGATTTTTAAAATGTAAATTCAACACTAAAATTTGATATTCATTGATAAATGTGCCTATCAACATTCTCAGAAGCACAAGTATTTGAATATCAGAAATTACTACTTGGAGGCACATTTACGCACAGTTCTTGTTTTTATCATTAATTATGAGCACGAATAAGTAGGAAAAAAATATTTCACGGATATCACATCTTATCAAATACAAGATCTGACCACTTGTTTACCTTTCTAAATCTGAAATGACTACTTGGAGGCAGTTTCGAGTGCAGTTCTTGTTTTCATTATTAAATATAAGCACGAAAGAGCATGAAAAAAATATTTCACGGATGTCACATCTTATCAAATACAAGATCTGACCACTTGTTTACCTTTCTAAATCTGAAATGACTACTTGGAGGCAGTTTCGAGTGCAGTTCTTGTTTTTATAATTAATTATGACCACGAATAAGTAGGAAAAAAATATTTCGTTGCTCTCACATCTTCCCAAATACCATAATCTGACCAGTTTTGATGTTTAAAATGAACGTATGAGCTCAAATCATTTTTATTTATTTTTCTAATGCACATAAAGTGAAAGTTCAGGCAATTCTACACATTTTGGAAAAAAAAATTTTTAAAAAAGGATTCGAAATAAGTGAACTAACTGCCTACAAACAATTGTCCAACAATACTATGGTAATGTCGTACATTGGGCCATTGGGCGTTTTGGCACTAAACTCAATGAATAACTAACATTAGTGTCCAATTTATATTTTAAACATTTCTAGTTCTCTTAATGATCGTCATGACGCAAAGAAACATACGTAAAACGACTTTTAAATTAAATGATATTAAAAATTCAAATAACAGATCACATAACATTCATTCTCGAAAAACTGGTCAGATTTTTCAAATTTTGAAACTGGTCAGATAGCAACATTGTTGGGGTTTGAAAATGTATGTTCACAGTAGTCAATCTACAGTAATCCATTTCAACAAGAAACACCATACGACTACGGTACTTTGTTCTTTTCTTCATTTTGTCCTTTAAGATAACAGATAGCAGCTTTCTTTGTATTGGCTACTTGATACAGTGCATACCATGCATCACTCCCATGAGATATCGGAGTAGACTGAGAGAAGACAAAGATGAGAGATCAAAGATCAGAGACGAGAACAAGTGTCCAAGCGCACGTAGTCAAGATATTGTAGGTACTCACCGTACTAACATCACTCTTGTCATTCTCAGTGTAAACTACAGCAGTCTTAGCTGTGGATGCCTTCTCGAATGTTTCCTTTCCATTCTCTCCTGATTCCGATTGACGATACATTGATTCTCTACCTAAATATTCAAACAAATTATTCAATTTGATAATCATCCAAATGTTTTTCCTAATAAACAAAATAATCGATATTTACAAGTCGAGGTTCATAGTTTACAATGAATACCTTCTTTTTGCTATAAACAATGGTCATTCAATACAGAATAGCCACATCGTAACAATAACAGGTCAGATCAAATCAAGTAGCATAAAGATCAAAGATCAATAATCTACCATACCTCCTCCTCCACCAGGATCAGGACCAGACTCCGTTCCTGATTGTATCCTTCGTTGTTCTATTCTATCAGCTCTTGTCGTCTGACGAAGAAAGGCTACAGCCGCTCCCATTCCATGTGAATAACGAGAATGAGAAGAGAATGAACGAACTGCTAACAATGATATATCATCATCAGAGATGAAAAGATCAAAGATCAATTCAGATACTAATCAGTCGATTCGAACGACTTGAGAACAAACGACAGACACAGAGGTTAGCTCAAATCTCACTTTATTCGATACAATCTTTGGTGATAAACAATAAAGGTATAATGGGAAACAATATGATATGATGGAATAAAGTGAGGAATGAGAGAGGGGGAGTTATAGAATGAAGAAAGGGATAATGGAGAGAGAAAGAGATATTATTTATTGAACAACAAGAGGGAGGAAAGCTCTCTCACTTTACCATACTCTCTCGTCTATCTCTCGTCCACTAGTAACATAGGTCGAATAGCTAGGTTATCGGTTTTCAAAATCCTGTCAGGTTTTTCGATTTTTGGTAAAAGTTTTGCTCAAAATCTGGTCAGGTTTATCGATTTTTGTGAAATTTTGGCTCAAAATCCGGTCAGGCTTGGTACTTTGTAACATACTTTTCGACCTATGATTAGTAAATATAATAACAACTGTTATGTACAGCAAAACACGAAAAAAGGGAATAGATGAGGCTACATATCCTAGTTTGACTTGTTATCTAATATATCTCATCGCTATCAAACTACGATAAATGAATCGATAATGAATGAATCAATATTGTATCTAACCATTCTTAGATGGGATAAGAGATGCGATTCTCTTGATTAGACTCTTCTTAGGAACTAATCCAAGAGCTCGTCTTGATTCTTCCGATGATGTTTCTTCCAATTGACAAAGATTCAATCCAAATGAACCTGATCTGAAGATAAGAGAAGGATTAAAATAACAATAATGTTATAGAATGTATCATGCATGTATTATGTATTTATGCATGGATGATATTGAATTAAAGGAATACAAATTGAGTAAAACTCTTCAAATAGAACATAGATTAAAGTTACTTAACACAGATAAAAGATATTTATAAAACATAGGATGCATGCAAGCATTCAAACTACAAACTACACATCTTTCTCTAGTTTCTCGAGGTCAACAACGTGACTTTGTTAACGTGTTCAAAAACAAAACTATATAACATGTGCTATTAAATAATAATAATATACATTTAAAAATCGATAGACTCACTTATAGTTATGGGGATACGCATCGGCCCATTTGTTAGACAAAATCTGTTCCAAGGCTGAAAGAAGAAATAGAATGGAAAAAGTTGAAGTACACCCGTAATCATGTTCAAGTTTATGTCCAGTCAAAGAAAACACATGTACATGAAGAATGAAAGAAGGAATACTTTGAGGAAGTGATGGAGATGGAAGAGTAGAGAAACAGACATCAAAGATACTGAGGCTATAGTATTGATCTATTCCTTTATGCTAGTCTTTTCAATTCATTCAATTATCAAAAGTAGAACAAGTTCATGAAACGAGGAATCAAAAAAGGGGAAACCGTTAAAGATGATATACATTCAGAAGAAACAATTAGTTTCTTATCGCTATGCTGTGTAAGAAACTAGAGTGGAGGGGAAGGAGAAGAACTATACAATACAATAATTCCCTTCTTAGTCATTTTGTACATAAAAGGAATGAAAACAGAAATAGAAAGGCCAAATATTGATTAATAATAAACAGATAGAATAAACTAACAATTCAATTTCTTCTCACATTGTGCTATGTTGAGAGGAGTGGTGTTGTTCTTAGAGAAATTGACCTCTACCTGAGAGAGAGAGAGAGAGAAGGGATTAAGAGGGCGGGAAAGAGGAAGAAAAAGAAGAAAAAAGAGTGAAACACAAAAGAAGCAAGTGATTCAAACCTGTCTTCCTATATACACTGATAGATCTCTATTAGGACTCTTATATGCATCTTTAGGCCATTGGGATACTAATCGAAGATATCGTTTGTACAATTGTTTCGACATCTGAAATGAGAAATCAAAGATCAATTGTCGTCAATTGAATGACGTAATCTGCGATGAAGAACTAGTCAGATATTTGATTAGAGCACGTGATACTCGATTAAAGGAGCGAAAGACGAAGAAATAAGAGTAATATCATGATATATTTCATTCGCTTTCACTACAAGATAACAACAAACTATAACAAGAATATAATAACTGAAACATGAAATGTTCAACAACAAGTAATGAGTAACAACAATATATTGGTAATCAATAATCAATAAATCAATAATCAATAAATCGATTCAATCATCATCAGAATCCTGTTGATCTCCTTCTCCATTCATTCTCATCATAGACAACTTGGCTTCCATCTCTAATGTCTCCAAATCAATACCCGTCTCAGATTTCGACAACTAAAATCGATTGATCTACCGTATACCGAGAGAATTACTGTACCTTGACTTGATTGAGCTCTTCAATCAATTGATCAATAATCGATTGAGGTATCGATTGAATCCATATGAGTAGATCAGTAAGAATAAGTTCATTTAGAAGATAACGAAAATCTCCTCCAGAGATGAATTCAGAATGAATTGTACACAGAACATGAACGATACAAGATCGACCTTAGATAATACGGTATTCGATAGATATATGGTAGATAATCAATATATGGATACGGTACCTCTTTTAAGAATCTCCTTCACATCATTGAATACAAGTTCGACTATCTTCCAATTCCTAAAACAACAATCTATTTGATTTTATTACGGTAATTAATCTATTTGCATGAGATCATAAACATCCAATGGAATACAAAACAAACATAGTGGGAATCAATCGATACTTACCTATAGAGAGGGTATACTGTACATTTCCGTGCAGAAGCATGTACAGCTTCAGATGCATTATCCCATCGAATGAGTGAAGAGAATGAAGGAGAAAGATGAGAATATGTCCATGATGATTCCACACTTATATCACCTATGCATAATGGATACAATCAATAATCATAGAGCTGTGCCTTTCTTGTTTCATGTACTAATCATCTAGCCATATATCAACATGAAACTCAATCCACAACACGAAATAAGTCAAAACTAACCCAAATTGACACGTAGATCATAGGCATACGCGAATAGAATATCGATTAGTGAGAGTGACACAGAATGAGAATCAGATGATGATAAACTGAATCAATCAATCAATCAATATTCTCAAGTCGAGATATCACACCCTGACCCCCCAATTTATCACATTTAAAGTTCATGAATTTTCACTAGTCACTTTCATGTGTTTCGTTCGTGCATACGCACGTTGATAAAATATAATATATAGATGATGATAAACTGAATCAATCAATCAATCAATATTTTCAAGTGTGATCAGATGAATCATACCTGGGTAGTATTTTATTGGGTAGATTCTTCATTCTTTCTCTATCATCTACAGTAATCTCCATATTCTCTGGAAGAGTCCATGCACTAATATATCCCATCATATCTTCATCCTCATCGAATGTATCTGCACTGTAATATAATCAATATTATTAACTATATTCGACGATTAGATGTATTTCAGTACGTTCATTCAATATTTCTTACAAGCATACATGGACAGCCACTCCTCACAACTTTCTCAAGGCTGCGATAAACCACAATCACAAGTTTCCATTGTAATAATAATATCGTAACCAATAATATCACTTTTATCATCAATTCTTTAGCTAAATGTTGCTTTTTTGCCAACCAGTCATATTAGCAAATTTGTGCTCAGACATAGGCATTTCGTTGACCACGTATGATTACAAGTAGAATATAATTAACCATTAGTTAAATAAATATCAAGTATCGTACAGATAATGTTCACTATTGAACTTTTCCTTGTCGTTCAACAAACAAATCTTCTTCCTTTCATCAATTCGAGTATGTTCTGGATCATCCAAATCGATTAGCTTATCGATTTCATCCTATAATTATATTTATGACACATTTTCTAGTAGTTTTCACATTTTCATTTTCTAGTAAAATTTCTACCATCATTAGGACTGCCAAATGAACCAGTGAAATTCAGGTTGCAGAAAGATCATTAATACCGATAATTTACCCCGCGGAGATGCTTTCCAACCATCAGAAATCCACCACTATCAAATACATCAACATCGATATCATCATATTTTAGAACTCTTTTTATCACTGGTTTATAATTATTTGACTCGTTTTCTGCATGACGATGTTGATAAATTTTTTAAAAAAACATATAAATATTGAGTCAGTGTAAACCTTCAATCTCTCAAATACTCCTCTTCTTCTCCATCCAAATCCATATCCATACTCTCTACTCTCATCATCTACAGTACTCTCTTCTTCTCCATTGTGAACAGTTTGATCGATTAGAAGTTCATCTAGAAATCAATAATCCATCTACCGTAACAGCATAACTACAGTACATACCTCCTACCGTATCCAGATCATCTTCTTCATCATCAACTTCTTCATCGCTCCCTATAACCTCTTCTACTAGAGGACGTGCAGTGGCTTTCTGTGGTCGGAGTAACTGAACGAGACAATCAATAACTCACTGATTACGGTATCCAATCAATAACCTGAGTAATCATGTCGAGACCCTCAAAGTGTTCGCCCTTATTCGCCTTGGGTACGGTAACAGTGAATGTTCCTATCATTGAACATTTACATGAATTATTCTGATACATGATAAATAAGTATTTCATGGTACAATGAAAGGTACGAAAGATGAGAGAGAAGAGAGAGTTATGATACCTAGATCTGAATCATATTTAGCTGTTCCTGTCTCATCATCGATTACTTGAGATGGAAGATGAAGACGAAGAAAGTATGGAGATGATGAGAAGACGAAATCATATTCAGAATATCTATAATATAGGAGATGATCTACTGTAATCTTCTTTTCTACAGTATTCATGGAAGAGATAAAAGTATGACTACTAGACGGGATCTTGAACAACTTATTCACAAAATATTAGTTAATAGTTTAGGTAATTAAATTGTTTCATTGTTCAATTCCACAATAAAGCATCATTCTATTTCTTAATGCATTTTGTTCTAATCTAATCAGAACATTAAATATTTGAGACAAACTAATCAATAATATCTATTATAGAATACTTACTCAATCTCCGTCTCTCCGATATTAGCAAACTTTGCTTCTATCGTTATCGCTAGATAATCATCAGTCTGAGTGATTGAAAATGATGGAGTTAACATCTGCATAAAACGTACATGAAAATCCATCAAACGATAATTATACGACTACAGTATTCCATGGACTCGAACCATAGTCAAATAAATAATTCTGACACAACTACAGTATACCGGACGAAATAAGTTACTTTATATCACACTCGACATGTGCATACTATCTACACATAGAGATCAATAAAATGAAAACTAGAAGAGACCACTGACGTACAAACAATCATCTGACAAGAACATAGACAATAAATCGATATTATAGTATCAATCGGTACTAACAAGGAACGAGTATATTACTAATAGAAGAAGAACAAATGAGATCTAATCAGTCATAACGAGGATTGGCAACATTATAATTATAGATATTCTTTACAAGATTAAAACATGGAAAGTTACCAGAAGAAGAGAGAAGAAAAACGAACAAAACTACTTCGAATTCGACTAGATCAACGTTTTTTCTTGAATAATGCAAAACTATGTGTTTCGGTTGCAGAGCGTGATGATTTCTCATAATGTAATGAAAATGACGACGAAGAACAAAAGAGGCAATCAGTGCCTATTGAGGGAGAAATTTGGATTGCTTCACTAGATCATCAATCACCGATAACCAGTTCTTACGACATTGTCTGCAAAAGATCAAAGTTCAAAGATCAAAGATCAATGTATTTACCTGATATAGGCCTCATCCATATTGTGTACAGCTAACATCTCGAGTGCTCTCGTAGGAGATCGACGTCCATACTATAAATCAATCGATAATCATTAGATACCATACTCTACCGATACCGTACCGATAACATGAATCGTACAAATTCAATAACAAGCATTCCACAATCATTCATGTTCTGTTGTTTAGGACAAGGAACTACTTGGAGGGTTGGCTTATGACCCGGTGGACACAAATGTTTGGCAGAGTTCATCATTATCTGAGAGGAGACGATTAGCAGTAAGTAGAGACCAAAGATCAAAGATCACATACCACTTGAGCAGTCTTCGTAATGGGATTATTCAATGAATCGAGATATGCAAATCGATTGGCAGTCTTTTCATAGATCAACAAAGACCTGAAATGTCGATCGATACCATTACCGTAGTTGATTATGTACCGTAACCCACCAATGAGATCCTCCTCCTGGTCTCGTAGGGTCAGTATTGTTATTGACAACAAAGAATATGAGATCACGTGATTGATACGCAGATAACCATGATGGAACATCTGAGGCAAACTTCAGAAGTTCACATGTTGCAGCACATACCATCTCAATCTGAATGATAAAGATCAAAGATCATTCACTACCGTAACCATAGATATCATAGATCAATACAAAAATAATGATAGACTCAGATGGCCCCTGTGCCCGGTACTCATCTCGTTCTTTCTCATTTTATCTCTAATAAATGATTAGATTCAATGGATTGAACATGGAAGAACGTTCCTCCTTCAGCTGGCACGTTCACGTCATCGTCCATTCATTCTTTTGCCGGGATCGAACCCATGTGATCAGGTCAAACACGCTATCCTACTACCGACTGAGCCATGAGTGACATAAGGTCAAGACACCTTTTCCCTCTCTTCAGGTGTGAGTTGATCCATGAGATACTCTCCAGCGAATGTGATGAGTCGATCATTCAACCATTGTCCATCTTGAAGAAGAAGAAGATCTTCATGATCTAATACGATACTACCATAGGATAGAAGATGAGAGGATGATGACATCCCCTATGATAATCATATTGACTGATTAGAGATACGATAGATGATCAGATATGAGATACGGTATGAGTAACCGATGAGGAATCAAATAATGTACGATAGCAACAAGACTTTAATTAAAATTGAACGATATAATGGTAATACAAAGGGGGATGAAACTGGAATAGTACATGTATTTACAACAACTGGTATAGGATGAAGAATATCATTATGTATATCAAAGATTAGAGATCAAAGATCAAAGATTAAAGTGTTCCATTCTTATTATCTTCTAGAATCAACTTCTCAATATCATCCACAATCCATGGTTTATCAGTTGGTTTATATTTAGCAATTGGATAATCATACGGTAGACGGAATCCACATTCATCCATAATCAATACGCCACATTCATACGATCGAATCTACAATAAATCAATAATCTACCGTATCCAGGGAAATGATATGACAAACCATAAGTTGAGTGCCATTCTTTTGTTCTTCTCCCCATGCTGCCTTACTCAGATTAGCACTTGTAACGATCTGTAAAACAAATCAATCAATAGAGTATTCATCAATCTACCGTAATTCTTACTTGCCAATCAATCTTTCTATCGCTATTAAACTGTGTATATGTTTTGACATGAGGCATAGCTCGACTCCTTCCCCATTTCTCACTTCTCCATTTACACATTCGACCATTCAACCATTCCTGTCTATCTGATGTTTGTCGCTTATACGGTAGACTCGTGCCAGCCCTGTGGAAAGTAATCGATAATCGATAGATCAAAGATCAAAGATCAAACTAACATGTATCCCTCAATAGATCCTTTGACATCATCAACAGTAGGATATATCAAATGACATGAAGTCTTACTAATATCTCCATTTCCTCTCATGGAAAGAGTAAATTGACTCCCCAACCATGATGATGGTTGATTACCAAGAGACCCAATTGATGATGCTTGACATACAAATGACTTCACTGGGTCCTGAATGGAATACATGGATTACTGTAGATCGATAGACATACGAGTCATACCGTATCCGCCTTGTTCCTCTCACTCAGAATCGATCGAACCGCAAGATGTCCAACCTAGACAATTTCAAATATTTAAAATGCCTCATTTATCAATTGATGTGCATCTAATCATTGATACCTTGGACATTTCTTCATTTTTGTGATATCCTGGATAGGAGAAGACGATTCTATTAGATGATGGAGGGAATCGAGATAGACGAATACGATCACACCAATATGATAACTGTAACCGATCCAATTATTGATTGATTGGTTGATCAATAAGCCATATCCTACATTGATTAAATACAAGAGTATTTAACACTACTGACAATACAAGAGTATTTAACACTACTGACATTTTGCTAAAGCTTTTGATAGAGTATCGCACAATAAGCTTTTAATGAAATTAAGCAAGATTGGTCTCTCGACTAGAACTACAAATTGGATATCCGGGTATCTGCAAAATCGCACTTTCCAAGTAAGAATACACGATAAATTGTCAAAGTCACTGCCCGTTACTAGTGGTGTACCCCAAGGTTCAGTATTAGGCCCTTTACTTTTCCTGATCTATACCTCAGAAATTCCATCCCTTGTCCAAAATAATGGTGTCATTGCAAGGATGTACGCGGATGATATCAAAATTTTCAAAGCTATTGAGGATGAAAATTCATCCGCTCCCCTACAGTCTGCTATAGATGCCATCTCTAAATGGGCAGATGATTGGCAACTCCCACTAGCCGCTCAAAAATGCAATTCACTACATCTTGGTAGAGCTAATACCAAGAAGACATACTCAATCGGATCACTAAACTTGACTCAAAAGGATCTAGTCAAGGACCTGGGTTTCATTATTCAGAAATCTTTAACCTTCACAGATCACTGTAAAAATATTGCTATGAAAGGTAAAACAGCATGCCATATTATTCTACGAGCACTGAGGACCAAAAATGTAGATGTCCTCCTTAAGGCGTATACGATATATATCAGACCAATCCTTGAAAGCGCATCAACAGTTTTTAATCCGTTCAAAAAGCACGACAAAATAGTCATCGAAAGAGTGCAGAATTATTTCACAAGAAGGCTATTTATGCGCTGTTACAGCCATACCTGGGATACTGTGCCCTGTAGCGCAATTAGAAACACCCAATTGGGCCTAGAGTCCTTAGAGAAGCGCAGAGAGCACATAGATCTGAGGACAGCCATGAACCTACTTAGAGGAAAATATAAAATCTCCAATAAAAAATCCCACTATTTTCGCCCTTATACCACACGAAACAGACTCAACTTTAACAACCCCGGATCTAGATTTAATTATAGACATTACAGCTTCTTCCCTAGAGCGGCAAGACTTTTGGTACAACCTGGCAATCAAATAGAGTTTCCCTAACCAATTATGTTTAGTCTCTATCATTCCAAAGATTCGTCCATTATTCTACTCTTTAACCTGTGAGCAATTCATTATCGTTAGCATCATCATTTTCGTTTATCAATTCATTTCGTTCTTTTTCTTCTATCACACGTTTCACTGTTTATTCATGAATACGTATAAATATTATTATATTATTAAGGCCAAAATAAGACAGAGTGAGAGTTCAAAGATCAAAGATGAAAGGATAGGGCTTACATCATCATTCTTGTAGCACTCCAAATATCGTATAAGATCATTAACAATGAGTGGAGTATCTTCTACTCTTTCCTTCTCCATCTCACTATGCATATAATAGAACATTTGTGTTTTTGCGTCCCAATCTCCTGTAAAGAACAAAGAACAATAGTTAGAAAGAAAGTGGGAAGATGATGAAAAATAATTTCATAAATAGAACCATGTGCATGTTTCAACTTTTCAATGAAACAGGCCGACTACTAAGAATCAGCAATAAATCTCCTTAATGAATTCTATACCAATGAATTATCTCCGAAATCTTTCCAATAAACCTGTATTATTCTCCATTGTGATCTCGTAAATCGCTAGAAAGTATTGGATAATAATAATAAACTGACCAGGTACAAGATTAGCCGTACTAACAATAACATGAATTCTCTCCTTCTCATCTTCAAATATACTCAACTTTGTATGATGAACACCATATGGAATAGGAAGACGACACGATAACACTGTAGTTAGGTTAACCATGTATTAGTATAAGGAAAAAACCAACCAGAACAAATAATACAATTTCATAACAATATATCATCTAGTATGAACACAAATTCAACACGACTGTTAAGACTATTCCATTTTCCCATATACCGAGTCAACAGTGTTTTTTCTCACGGATTAAATAAATTAAAATCAAGTAAAATAAAAAAAGATCAAAGATCAAACCATGAACATTGTCCATTCCCATATCCTTAGCTTCTCTTTTCAATTCAGTTGGAGTAGTTCCTGTTGATTGTCCCACTACAAGAGTGATTGGATACGATTTGAATGACGATGGATACTGTCTGTAATATATTGATTTATAATTTAAATAATGAATATTCAAAATAAATAAATGTATAGATACCAACTCTAGTAGCCATTCTAGATCGATCATGAAATTGAAATGAATGGAAGCGATTGGTCGAATAGTCTCTAGTAGTTCATTTAGAGAGAATGCAGCACAATTGAATCGATTAGGAAGCATTGATATCTATAATCAATCAATAATGTTCATTCATTCACCATACATATTTCATTGAATATCAACTCTACGTCCAATTAGATTGTGATTCTTTTCTTCTCTTATATATAAATGTTGAGACAATAATTCAACAGCTTAAATTAATAATTGGTTGAGATGATACCTTATTGAAATATAGTCGATGACTAATCAATTCTTCCTTGTCTACCGTATCCTCATCATCTACCGTAATCACATCACTATTCTCTATTCTATTCTTCTTCTGAGTATTCGATGATTGACTTGATGAGGCATATCCTGATTCTTGTGATGATGAACTTATTGATTCATGACCTCTCTTCATTTATGATATTGGACTACAAAATATATTTTAAATAAATTAGTCAGGACAAGGACAACGGTAAACATTCTTGGAATCAAACCAAGTACACTTTCCAAAGAGGAATCAATCAATAAATAAATATATTTATAACAATTGGGACATAGTCAAACACAACATATACAACACATATGATCATAATAACAAAGGGTAACGGTACTATAACAACAATTCAATCGATAGAAGATCTTATGCTGTGTTCAAAAGTAATGAAGACAGAGAAAACTCTCCTAGTTTTACACACTCTATCGCTTCTTTTGAACATTACTGTATTTGACTCTAACCAATCATATCCCTCTTTCTTCCTCTTAATCTAACCTCATCCAATTTCTCCAATGCACTTTTTGCTCCTTTTCCTCCACTTTCATTATATCCTTCTAATACACATTGGAATAGAGATGAAGAATCATGATGAGTTGACGCCATTGCTCTCTCTAATACATACAAATCTACTCCCTTCTCTTCCGATGTAATCTATAATCAATACAAGAGTACGGTATCTGATTGAATAGAAAGATTACGGTACCTTCATCTGACTACATAGCCCAAAATCAATCAATACCAATCGATTAGGATCACAATCACGAAGGAGAACATTCGAGGTTGTGAGATCACCATGAACAACACCTAAAATCATTATTGATTGATTGAGTAGATCAATGAAATTGGAATGGGGAATGAGTAGACTGACTAGCAGCATGAAGTTTGCCTACGTTTTGACCAAGAAGACGACCAAATGAACGAATACTCTCCTGAAGAGAAACTAGTTACGTTCATGTTTCAGAATATCCATAAAAACGATCCATAAAGAGATAACATAGATAGAGTAGTTAGTACGGACAATCAACCTGGAATTGTATTGGTTCCTTCTCCTTTCGTTCCGCTTCTATCCAATCCTTCGCCGTACATCCTTCTATTCTCTCCATTATGATCTCATTCTTGTCTACATCTACGAAGAATAGAGCGGGAGCATCCACGCCTATCTATAATGTATCAAAGTACTTCAATCAATCAATCAATCAATCGATAATCGAACTACAGTACCTGTTTAGCCTTGACAATTCCTTTGACTTCTGCTCTCACTCTATGCTTGTTCAGTCGTGTATCTACTGTAGGATGACGATACTTCTTATCGAATCTATAAATTCAATCAATCGATAATCTATGGCACCGATACCGTAACCACAAATCATACCTATGTTTGATGATAGCCTTTCGTCCTAGATAGAGTGCATGATAAAGACGAGCTTCAGCTCCTTGACTCACCTAACAACATAAATATCATTGTTTCATTGATTGCAAGATGGAAACAACGGTATCATAAGAGGTATGAAACATGAAACTAACAGGTAATTGATCCTTGATAAAGTCGAATCCTTTCTCATAGATTACTTCTTCTTCTTCTTCTCTCATTTCAACATCGACATCTCCTCCCATCTAGAAATACTCTTTATTAATGAATCATTTAATCAATATCTCAACCAAGATCAATCAACGCGCAACGAAAACATCAATAATGTAATTAATAACGTAACAAATGAGACAACAATCAATCAATAGATGGAAAAAAAGGAAGAAGAACATAGAAGGATCGAGGGGAGAAAGATGAATTGAATAGAATGAAAATGAATCAAAAGATGAATTATAAGAGACACGAGACAAGTAATAATAGTGTAATATGGTGTTAAATAGTCACGAAAAGAAACGAAAAGAGGGCGAGAGAGTGTGAAAAACGAAGATAGTTTCAACTTTCTTTTGACAACTTTGAAATGAATGATCTATGATTCTATTCCTCCTCTTCTTCATCTTCTTCATCAGATTCAGATGGAGGTAGATCAATTGGTCGATTCTTATCTTCGATTGCTTCTGCTTCGATCTTTTCTAGATATCGATTCTGTTTCTCAATCACCTATAATTCATCCCTTTTATATTCATTCAGCTCATTTCTGCATCCGTACCAAAGCAAAGATTGAGTATAAAGCCTATCGATATAGAAGAAAGTTAGCCGAAACCCAAAATGAAATGGTTGAACACAATCTTATTCAGACAACAATGTTGTCAATCTTATGAGATAATCAATAGTTTAGAGACACTACATACAACTAGGTGCTTCCATGTTTCATACAATACTTGCAATCCATCTACACATCTTTACAACAATAATTCTAAGAAAGGAAAAATAAAATGTAAGAGTGTGTATATGACATGTACCTCTTCAGCAGATTCACACTTTGCATACATATCCAATACTTCTCGATTCAATTGAATGAAGTGTGGTCCCCAAGTGAAACGAGACATCAACTTCTGTAGTGGAACAACTCATTCATTCATTCATTCATTCATTACAGTAATCCTCCATAAAGTGTTACTCTAACTACAGTATATCCATCATGTACATTGCCCACTAACCTCCGCTGCTTCCGGTTGTCCAATTATGTATAGACCAGCAGCGAGAGCTTCAGCACAATTGAGATGACAAGGTCTACCGTAGTTAACGGAGTTTGCTGCTACCAGATACGGTAATAGACGATGTTCAGGAGCACGAACCTGCATATTATTATTTATATTAAACTGAGAACGCTCAATACTACTGCAAAAGACTTGGTCGTCAACATAATAAAAGCGGATGAAACACAAATGTCACAAGTGATTAAAGATAACATAGAATAGTACCTTATGCAATGGTGTCCTTTCAACTTCTTTCCAACTACAATCAACCACTCCCAATCCATGTTGTAGTATAAATGGAGCATCTTTAGGAGACAAAGTTGCCTTTCCCGTTGGAGATAACACTAATCCAGGGAATCGACAGCCCAATTTCACCTCTGATAGCAAACCGAATCTAGTAAAAATCAAAGATCAAAGATCAGTATTGTACAGTATACCTTGCAAGTCTTCGTCCTGAACATCTTTTGGGATCACATTGATTGAAGTCATACATGGCTAATCGACATGGGAATTCATATGGTAGATCTTCATCTACTTCAACATCTGATGAGGCTGCACTACTATCTAAATCAACTTAATCATCACACATAATATGTAATTTCATCATTTCAATTGCAAAATGTAGTCAGCAGGGGTTTTACACAACCAAAAAGGAATATTTTAATGATCAAGTACATCTTTGTATTGGTCTACAAATCTAACCACTTTTATTTTCTCCTTCAGATTCTTCTTCATCCTCTTCCTCTTCTTCTTCTTCTTCAACTTCTTCATCTCTTTCTTTTCTTCTTCTATCTCTACTTTCTCCCTTTTGAGCCGCATCTCTCTCCTTCTTCTGCTTGCGTTTCATCTAAAATTCATATTGAAGTCATCAAGGGTAATCAATAAAGATACCGTAACCGAATTGAAACGGATTACAAACCAAACAATCAACCAATAGGAAAGCAATTAAATATTTATCCAACAAATTCTCTTTACATAGATATTAGTGATAATATATAGTAATACTATATATGGCAAGATCAATCGATAATGAGTGAATGAATGCATAGAAATAGTGAAGAGTGTAATCAAGTCAAGTGATACAACATCCCGTATATCAATCAATGAAGATGGATAACAATAAAGATACAATAGGCAAAGACTTACGGTAGATTGAATGACTTATCGATTGCGACTAGATACAATATGCAACACTTGTAACATACATGAAAAATGCAAGTGAAGTGGGTATATTAGATGAGCAGAAAATGAAAGAAGAAAAAGGGAATAGATTCCTATAATGTATTATGTGGGGTTCAAAAGTTATGAAAAGTGAACAAAAGCAGAGAAAACTCTCCTCGCTTTACATACTCTCTCACCTAGATATTAACAAAGAGTGAAATCCCATACTTTGACAGTCTTATCAAATGAACCAGATACAATTCTCTCATCATTAAATTGTAAACAAGTAACACCATCAGTATGATCACGAAGTGTACATAATCTCTCTCCACTCGATAGATTCCATACTTTGACTGTACGATCATCTGCTGAGGAGACGATACGCCATGCATCAGCCTACAGAGATCAAAGATCAAATAGATATACGTAGAATGGGAAAGAATGTTATGACTAGCGATGTCATAACTGACAGAGCTAATGTACGATCGTTGTGTGCGAACAATACATGATCATTCATCTATGTGACATGGTTAATGTGTGTTTCAAAGAGATCATAACAAATCTAAGGGGAAAGAAAGAACAGTGAACACATCCTTGACTTCTGTACAAATAACTATATGTACCTGTAAACATCTGACAACTCCTGTGTGTCCTTCAGCCATTCTCCAATCAATAGTTCTCAATAATCGACCAGTTCGAATATCCCACATTTTAATCATTCTGTCCAAACTTCCACTCAGGATACGGTAATCATCCATTCGAATACACGTCACCTGATCGATCAATCGATAATCAATAGTACAAATAATCGATACATACAGCAGATTCATGAGCATGATGTATACTCATAACATTCATGGATGTCCTTGTATCCCATGTCTTGATACATTTATCAGATGATCCAGACACAGCTAATGATTCATCTTCACGATATTGTTCACATAGAACTGAATCACCGTGACCACTAAATGAGTTCAATATAATACACTCAGCTTCAAACTACGATGATCGAGATATAGGATAAGGATGAAAGATAACTGACGCAAGTGTCCTCACACATTCTCCAGTCTCAAGTGACCATAACTTAAGAGTGGAATCATATGATCCACTTATCATTAACTCATCTCCCATCTGAAATTCATTATCATATTTCCATTCTTACACTTTCTATAACAGTACATAACATAGAAACAGAGCATGAAGTATAAAGATGACTATATTGATTACCTCTAGACATCGAACATAGTTGGTGTGTCCTTGCATTGTTCTCTTACATGCAATGGATGACCATCGATCAGATCGATCCATATTCCAGATCTAATTATTGATTGATTCATCGATTGGAGAAAGAATATATAGTATACCTTGATAGTGAAGTCGTTACTACCAGAAGCAAGACGATTGTTGACTAGATGAAGACATCTACAACATTATTATTATGGTACGATTAAATCCCATTGGGATAGGATAATTGTTTTGAACAATGAATAGATAGATGATAAGAGATAAACACGGATTACGGTATCCAAGGCGTAAATCATATTTTTTGTTGTAAATAGTGAATGTGAATGAGGGGGATGACAATAATAAAGTAGTAAGAGTGAAATGAGCTTCTATTGCTTATATCGTACCTGACAGTGGCAGAATGTCCATGGAGAGTATGACCAAGTAGACCAGCTCCATCTTCTTGACGAAGATCCCAACATCGAATTGTCGTATCTGTACTGCCTACAAGAATACAGTAATCACAACTCAGATACCGTACTAGTTCAATGTATAGTACCGTATCTACAGTATATGGAATGAGACGTACCAGATACTACTCGATCTCCATCAAATTGTACACAGACAACACCTTCTCGATGACCGTAAAGGGTACGAACTGCACATCTAAAAGATAAGTATATATCCGTTAATCCATATTCCTAATCAAAAGAAAATCATTTTTACCTTCCAGAATGCCAATTACTCCATAATCTATATCTCTCTCCAAATGCTTCTTTCCATCGTACAGTTCCATCCTGAAGGTAAGCTTTTGAAATCAATATAATGAAATTACTTACAGTACCTGATGAGTAAACTTAGATAATTGCACTTTCTCAGCAGCTGGACTACACATACGGTAGTCTTGAGTTCGATGACATAATGACTTCCATAAACTAGAATCTGAGGCTAATCTGCTCCATAGTTTACTCACTTGTAGACAATGATATAGAGAAACTGAAAGATAATGATAAGAACAAGTTGATGACCATAAGATATCATACTTGGATCTATTAGAGAGAGAATCTTCATAATGATTGGATGAGGTAGAACTGAGAATGGATCGCCAAATCGATCAAATAAAATTTCAGATCGAGCAACTCTCAACTGACTAATCAGCAGATTTATTCGCTCTAGACTTTGTAAGCTACAATCTTTCTGAAAACAAGAATGACATAAAAGAACAAGATGGCAAAACAACCCACAAGAAGATCTTCAATGATTATTTGCCTATCCTCATCAGTTAAATCTCTCCCAAAATTTCGTAGAGCCTATAAAACTTGATATTTGCCTAAATATTATTCAGGGAAAAATACCTTATCCTTTTCAATGCTGCCATTTTTACGAGAATTTCCATTTAAAGTGGAAAGGGAACTATGTCCGTATGTAAATGAAGATGATGGTATACCATTGATATCATTATCATCAATGGCCATATCCTGGAATGATGAGAAGTTATCTAAATTGGACTAAAGAAGTCAGCTGGCGAGGAACTCAAAATCATGGATTTCGGAACCGGATCCGTGAAGAAGGAAATTTTAATGAAAAATCGACTACATAAATCGCACTTCTTATGACACTCAAAAATCGATCGTGAACTGAATGGAGGCGTGTACTTGACACAATATTGTTTATCGTGGACAATAGTCGTTAAACTCGGTTCATTCTCTCATTTTTCTTTACATTCTACACATACACATTCACATCAATGCTTCCAAGCTCTTCATCGACTATCCTTCGACTTGCACGACCATCTACAGCCAGTGTCGCCCTATTCGGTGGTTCTTCTACGGCTCCTGCATCTAATCAGAGGGTCAGTGAGCCTGGATATCTTGGATATCTCTCTCATGCAGTGTCTAATATCATAACTAATCTCACATGGAATACTACGAACACTACATCACCTCCTACTGATCCAAGTACATCTGCTACAGTTCCTAAGAAACAGTAAGAAATATTTGATATCTATCCTCTCATTGTACTTTACGAACGTTTGTTCTTCTAGTGCACGACCTATCGTTCTTAAAGTTTCTCGAAGTGAAGTGTCATCAAAGACAACCGCTCTCGTTCGTAAACTTCTCCATACTGAACTTGATTCTATTAACAGTCTAGTTCTAAGCAATATATGAAACAATTGAATTCTAACAATAAACATGATGCTAGAATAACGTTCACGTCAATAGAACGTGCAAGATAATAATCAATTGCATTATGGCGCGATCGGCATATAGTCTGACGAGCAACTCCAGCTTTGTAGCATATTTCTTTGACATATCTGAAAACAAAGGCTTGAATAATTAAAATAAATAAAAGAAAGAATGTTTTCGTTAACTCTTAACTAAATACAGAGTTCTCGCTGTAGAGCGTGGTTGAATGACTGCATGAATGATTTGTTTGTATTGCTTGCTTACCTGGAAACAACTCCGTGAGATAGTTCGTCTTCATTTTCAGGCCAAAAGCTCTCAAAGATACATCAAATTATATTATAATAATATTACTGAGGAGTATAGCATCATCGAATCTTCATACGCACCTGGAAAATTGTTTTCGAAAATAATTTAAATACATCAACGTAATGCGACAAGTCCGATTGTGTCTTGCAAGTCTTGCAAGACACGATTGGACTCATCGGAAAACCCTAATAGCGACCCAGCTTACATAACACCCCAATCGGCAGATAAAGTTGTTGTAATGCAATATGATGTAATACGACAAGTGAAATCATTTTATACCTGGATCTTGGAGTTGTTCAGAAGGATAATCGATAACAATCTCCAATTCCTCTTCATTTGAATGTTCATCTGCATCTACTTCTTCAAAATCATCATCTTCCTCAGGATATGCGTCACATACATAGCTGAACAGTACCAAAAATTGAAAAACAAGAGTCAAAAATGAAAGAGATCGCAAAACTAATTAGAATTGGCACATAAATACAGTGATAACTTCTTGCCGGGAATGAATAGGGGCGAGATTAACAAGGGGGTGAAGTATACGAGAGTGTACGATGAGGTCATTGAACAAATTCACAAAAAAGTCACGAAAACAAGAATTAAAACCGTTAATTTTAGGACTAAAAAATTTAATTCAAAGACACGCTGCGCGTACGCAACGCGAGTTCTTCGTATCAAAGAACTTTCTAATCATCTTCAAGCATATCCTGCTACTCGTCTATCTGCTGTTCAAGTACGGTAGTTTCTCATATTCAATCAATAATGATATCTTGTCAGGATCCCCAATTGATCTCACTCCTGCTTAATCTCGAATCATCAACATCAGATGATGGATTGAAACGTGAAAGTAGAATATGTCTAGCTCTATGCGGGTAATCACACCATACTTTGTTCTTCTTCTCTAATCACCCCATGTATCATCTGTCTCTTATCAGATATGTCAAACCCCCTAAAGGACGTGGATACAATCTTCTTACAATAGATGGAGGAGGAACAAGAGGAATGATGGGATTGGAAGTGTTAGAAGCACTCGAAACTGCCTCTGGTGGAAAGAAGGTTATCTTTCATACATTCGATAAAAGAAAAGTGATTGATTGCGTATAGAGAGAGGAGGTTACAAGCAGGGGTTGTCGTTAGATAGAAAGAGTGCACCACGTGGGTTTTAATCATCCCTTCCTCTATGTCTCCATTGTTTAGTACGTATAGTACATAGCACGTGGTCGGTTCATTGTGTCAGTGTTACACCGAATGAGATGAAAGTGATAGAGGGAAGAAATGAAGAGAGACAAGAACAATGGAGACAATAGAGGATAAGGGATGAAAACACAGATGAATCATATCATGAACAACAATTAGATGATGATATCTAGAATTTTCTATCACTTGAATCTTAAGAAAGAAGTCTAGAAGGAAAATAATATTTATTTATTGTTCTATCACGAATTGCGCATAACAATTATCATCATATCGTTCAATAATGTATTTGAAAGTACAGTAATCTTGATTGGAATTTGCATGATTACTGTAAGGTATCGTAATGATTTATTTTATAGGTTCATGAACTCTTCGATCATATTGTTGGTGTATCAACTGGCGCCATCATTGCAGTCATGTTAGGAGTAAAGAAGATGAGTGTGGCTGAGTGTAGACAGGTACTGTAGAAGGAATGATCTTTGATCTTTGATCTTTGTATTCAGACATATATGGAGATATCTCGTAAACTCTTCAGTCAAACGATGATATCAGGTGCAACTGGATTGATCTTTAATCATTCATATTATGATACAAAGAAATGGATTCTTATGTTGAAAGAGGTTAGTTATTTTGTTATTCCACACAATTTTATTTGCACTCGATCATCTTGCACTTGATGAATCACCCTTGTGGTCTAAATAAATAAATAAATAAATAGTGTGATTTAAAAAAAATATCTCCGTTACTTTTTCTCAAGTACTGTTCTGATGCACATTCATGCAAATGTATCGTATAATCATTTCACTGACGTTAACGTTCTGTGATTATGTTAATACTATATGTATCATATCTCCATTTTGATCTTTGATCTTTATAGATTCTCGGAGACAAAATGATGATTTGTTCATCAGGAGAGGAAGGAACACCAAAGATCTCTGTCGTATCATCCATTGTTAATCTTCCATTACTAGAAGTAAGTTAAACCCTCGTTGATGACAGCTATTTTAATCTTTAAAAAGAATAGAAAAAGCATTGGTATACTGTAGAATCTAACTTTAAATGTGCTGACATCATGATTTCTTCGCCTAATTATGATGTATCTATGACTACTCACAGCGAATGTACATAGTTTTTATACATCATGAAATTAATCAGACTGCAAAGCTGGTATACGGTAGAAAATTCTACCGTATACCAGTTTTACAAAATAGTTTTTACAGCGAATTTTTTAGTTGTTTTTATTCATATGTCAATTATGGAAGCCCAGTGATTCTTAATCTAATAAATCAAGAATAAAAAACTGACATCCGTGTTTAGATAACATGATACAAAGTATTAAAAAATCTTGTGAACTCTTGTCACAATTTGTCACGAAGGTTTCACTTTTTCGTTTTTTTATAGTATGATTTCAGCCGTTCATCTTCCGTAACTACGAACATTCAGCAGGAAGAGATTCTCATTATAGAGGAGGAACATCTCATAATCTATGGCAAGCTGTACAGGTATACTATAATAAGAAGAATAATGGTCATATCGACCATATTAATATAGCAATGGTCTCTATATATATTTTTTATTCTCCAAATCTTTCATCAATTCGAAAATTTTGATGTCTGTTCCAATTTTATTGACCGTTGAGGTCGATCACTGAACATAGAGACAATGAATAATCGAGAAATACGAAATTAGCGTCAAGTATAGATATCCATGAACGTTGGCAAACCGTTTGCCGGCAAACGTGACGTCACAAGCAGGGATGTGCATTTTTCGTTTTTCGATTTTTCGAATTTTTCGATTTTTCGATACTTTCTCGAAAAAATTTTTCGACGAAAAATTTTTGGAAAAAATTCGAAAAAATCGAAAAATGCTTTTACATAAAAAAGGCATAAAATTTCTAAAATTTATCATTATTAGTGACATTTTTTAAAAATTTTGAAATTTTGAAACAAAAATTACAATTTTACTTGAGCAAAAATAATTTTTTTTCATGAAAGCGGCTTCAATTAAGAATCACACAGTTGCAATTCTTTCATTTTCATTATATCGATAGTCAAAAAAAAATTTTCAAAGAAAAAAAACGTGATATAGAATATTTTTCGAATTTTTCGAAATTTTCGATTTTTTCGAATTTGAAATTCGAAAATTTTCGTTTTTCGAATTTTTTTCGAAAATCTTTTTCCGCACATCCCTGGTCACAAGCGTAGGCGGAGCCGTTTACCAGTTATCCTCCCCCTACGCTTGTGAGGTCACGTTTGCCGGCAACGGTTTGCCAACGTTCATGGATACGGCCCCAGATGTGGCGCATTATCGATATATGCATTGTGATCGTATTTATATTCTCATTTATTATTAATTAATTAATTAATATCATATATTGTAGGCATCCGCTGCAGCTCCTGGATACTTTGAAGAAGTCATTCTAGGAGATATCCTTCATCAGGTATTCTATATAGTATTTTCGAGTCACTTTGATCTTTGATCTTTCAATTCCAGGATGGTGGTGTCATAGCCAATAATCCGACGGCAATCGGTGTTCATGAAGCAAAGACACTTTGGCCAGATGAGAAGTTATCATGTTTAGTATCTGTGGGAAATGGAAGAACGGTAAGAAAGATTACTGTTGTTATGGTGCGTTTATCGTCGCCGCTCACTCTGTGAGAGGGGTCAGAATGAGTGCGCAGAGGGGTCTGAGAATGAGAAATGATATGTCAAAATGAGTGAATTTGAGGGGCCTCGAGGGGACAACAGAGGGGTCAGAATGCACTGCACAGGGGGGTCTGAGAACGTGAAATGATATGTCAGAATGAGTGATTTGAGTGGTCTCGAAGGGAAGAAGGGGATGAATTATGCCCTTGGCTTGGCTTATGCCTTTCATTGGTTTTAGAATCCACGTGCATCACCATAGCGGACAAATGGTGCATCGGCAACCCTTTCCAGGGACTTCGGTGTTTTCCTGGATGTTATCCAGAAAGAACTTTCCCATCTTATTAGATTTCCCTCTGATCCAACTGAACTTCTTACAATTGCTGAAGATTTTTACAAAAAGACCCATTATCCCAATTGCATAGGTTCCCTTGATGGAAAGCATGGTAGAATCCAGAATTTTCTAGTAAGATGGGTAAGTTCTTTCTGGATAACATCCAGGAAAACACCGAAGTCCCTGGAAAGGGTTGCCGATGCACCATTTGTCCGCTATGGTGATGCACGTGGATTCTAAAACCAATGAAAGGCATAAGCCAAGCCAAGGGCATAATTCATCCCCTTCTTCCCTTCGAGACCACTCAAATCACTCATTCTGACATATCATTTCACGTTCTCAGACCCTCTGCGCAGGTCATTTTGACCCCTCTGTTGTCCCCTCGAGGCCCCTCAAATTCACTCATTTTGATGTATCATTTCTCATTCTCATTGTCAGACCCCTCTGCGCACTCATTCTGACCCCTCTCACAGAGTGAGCGGCGACGATAAAGGCACCATTACACTATTTCATTTATTTAATTGCTTTTTTTCATATTTTCAAGTTAGTGATTATTCTTTTGTAATGTATTATTCATGAGAACTGTAGATTAATCTTCTAAATAGTATGAAATTAAATATTGATTGATTAATATTGATTGATAGGTACAAGAACTGGAACCCACTCCACTCTTTTCTGCATCAAAGACACGTCATAAAATTCTGAAGATTGTTGATAGTGCTACGGATACTGAGGTACCAATCATCACATTACATTATTTGCATCCCTAAAAAAGAGTTATTGAAAATTCAAAGTATTTATGAAAAAAGAATGTTCTGTAACTTGAAAACGCCTTGTATTCTTCTCACAATATTTCTAATATAGTTTGATTTGCAACGGCGGAAACGATGGATATAATAATAGAGATATGCAATTAAATATGATTAGATATGAAACATCTGACTTGTCATGGATACATTTTACGTGTATTGTGTATAACATGGTACAATCATGTCTCATACATCATTTAAAGTCATTTTGATGTCATTTGTAGTTAATGTAGAATATGTTTCGAAGCTGAGATCATAATTCTTGTTATTGTTATGCGAGTATTCTATCAAGTAATGATATCATCAGTCTCTTACTCACTTTTAAATGTACAATTATTTTAATAAGTTTAAATATGGGTATTCCTCTAGACAGTTAATCACTTTTCTCTGATACAAAGTGATACTTCCTTATCTATCAATATCTATCATAACAGGCAGTTCATATCGCCGTTCGTGATCTTATCGATGAGAGTAAATATTATCGATTCAATCCCTATATGTCTCATCCATATGGATTGGATGAAATTGATGCTGCCAGGTTTGTTACTTTAAATTTTGTATTTAATTATTTAAGTTTATTTTTAGTTTTATTGTGTAATTATTAAAGTTTTATAATTGTTCCCTTGATCTGATTGTTCTTCGATCATTCACTACCTTTATCCTTTGTGAACTATATCAGATTACACTCACTTAACCTTTTCATCTCTTCCTCTCCCTCCCTCTCTCTCTCTATCTCTCCCTCTCCCTCTCTCGTCCTTTTTGAAAGTCTGGCAAAATATCGAGCAGCATATGGTTTTCCTCGCTAATATCGAGTCAATATAAAGATATCTGCATAACACTGAATATAGTCTATTCCAGATTAGAACAGATGGTATTAGATGCTAAACTGTATGTTCGACGTAATATCCAAAAGATTACGACAGCTGCAACACAATTGAATCTGAAACCAACCACATTACAGGTATGAATATGAATCGATTACTCATTTCATTCTACAGTATCCCATCCATTATCGATTTGAACCTCCTTCTTTTAGACTGTAACTCGATCGTTGCAAGACTACAAACATCGCAGAGGTGGATATGCTCCTCATTGATGAATCAATCGATAATTGATCTACTTTCATTGTTCTGTACATAATGTGTGAATGCTGTATATATTCTTTATTTGTCTCATTGTAAATTAGTTATTTTTCAAATCTCGTTGCATATTTCCCTTACCGTGATTCGTGCAATATTCTACTAGATTCTCTATTCGTTAAATCTAATCGATTATCGATTACTGTAATTAATCCTCCCTTTCTAGATTATCGATTTTTTGTAAATACCATCTACCGTAACCCATCGACTCTTCTCAAGTATTCCTCCCCCTGTATCCGAGTACGTTACCATTATCTCTTTCTGTCAAACAGTGCTAACTAATCAATAATGTGTCAATCGATACAATCTCCAGTTACTGTATAAATAATTGTTGTCCAATCGATATATCTACCATCCGTTTATGTACACAATGAATATAAATTGGATGGATACAAATATAGTGTGTGTGTGTATGGAAAGAAATAAGTTGGCAGAGGGAGAAGAAGAGGAAGTTGAATGAGAAATGACTCGCAATGACAATGGGAATGTGAGAAGAATTGAAAGGAATGAATAAGACAATTGAATAATAAACATAATGACAAATAAATATATATTGACTATATTTGGTCCCAGAATGAGTAGTGGACGGAGTTATAATGAGATGAGAAGATATGATTAGAGAAGTATTGATAACACCGGAGATGAATGAATTAATAATATACTAGAAGAAGAAAAGGAGAACGATTCTCAGATCTCATTCAAGATGTAAAAGAGTACAGAAAAGGTTAAGAAACGTACACATCCTTATATTAACCTTTCTGTATACTTCTACTCTTTTATATCATGAATGTGAATACGATAAATGAGCTGAGATAGAAAGTCATCTAGACTAACTAGAGATCATTTGAGATTTGTGTTCACCACAATGATGAGAGGAGAATAGCAAGAGATAGGAATGATGACTATGATCGGAATGAATTAATAGAGAACATGAGCATTGTGCATAGACATTGTGGTGAACTACGAATCTGAATGAATCGATGATACATCTGACACAATTACTACTGTAATCTACTCACTACACAGGATTACGGTACACTACTGTAATCCAGAGGCGAGAAGAGGTACGGTGTAGATGGTATCGTACTTGATTGAGAGGGTACGGTAGAGATGGTATACTGTAGACTATTTAGCGGCTGTTTGAGGTGGCGGCTCTGCGAATGGATCATCCTTATTGCCTTCTTGTACGATAGGAGCGATCATTTGCACGAATTCCTCATAATCAATCTGGAATAAAAGTCATTTCATGATCATTACAGTAATCCAATCTCAGTTAACTACAGTACCCCTCATTTGTAATCATTGAATCGTGATTGTATTCTTAATGTGGGGTGATGTCAATTCCACATGAGTGAATATAATGAACTCTTTCTACATCAATTGGTCTCTCCCACTCTTCCTCCCCCCTCCAGACTCCCTCTCCCAACCACTCATCCACCCACTCTATCGTCTATGGTCAATGAATATATGAATACATTAATCAACTTATTCTACATAATATAATATGTATAGAACTAATTCAAATTGGTTTTATATCTTCATATTCTCGTTTTATATCTTCCTTCTTCTTCTTCTTCCTTCTCATCAATCATCTAAATATCATCCCTTCTACGTAATAGACATTCACTTTTCATATTTATATTTTGTTATCTCATAGGTAAATGTACACAGGAAGAGGAACTCTTATTGTCACTTCCTACCTCTACCTCTCCCTCTACCCCTCTCCCTCTACCTCTCTCCCTCTACCTCTCCCTCTACCTCTCCCTCTACCTCTCCCTCTACTTCCAAAATCTCCCCCTCTCCCTCAGCCCTCTTTGTTCCTCGTAACAAAACAACAATTCTGTGACGGTGTCGTATATCTCACGTAACCGTTGACAAGAAACGATTCAATTACATGAACACCCATTCAATCAATCAATTATCTAATCAATCAATAAATCAATAAATACCTGTTCATCTCCATCTTTATCGACTTCTTTGATGATTTCATCCACTTCTTCTTCAGTAAACCTACAAGATGATAATTAGAGAAATAATAGTATTTTTCATTTGAGTGTTTTGAGATTTGATCGAGTGATTAGAAAACGTCGCCATTCTAATAATGTGACAATTGCTCTCAATTGTGAGGAAATACGACGAATCCTAATCTGAGGATCAGTTCATTATAAGTACATGACGTACTTGAGAAATTTAACGAAATGAAAGAAGTACAATGAATATAGTGAACTTTGCTGAGGAATGAACACTTTGAATGAACTAAACTGAATACATTTACAATATTCACAAATAATACATTATTGGAGATAAATAATGTCCACTTAGATTATTCAAATGCTTGATACGATCAATATATCGATTGATAAAGGAGATAGTCTCTTACCGTTCTCCCATCGTTGTCATGAAGTGTTTGAACTCTTGTGCAGTGATGAATCCATTTCCATCCTTATCGAACACTCTGAATACAGTAATAATCATCTACAGTAATCCACATTAAAAATGTAATTCTACAGAAACTGGGATAGAGTTTTACTAAGACCACAGAAGCACTACCGTAACCGTTTGATGTAGAGTACCCCTGACAACCTTACTTGAATGCTAATCGAATCAATTCTTGATCTGTTTCCTTATTCATTTCCTTCATCATCTTACAGAATTCACCAAAGTCGATCTTTCCATTTCCGTCGATATCATACCTTAAAGAGTTAAGTCAATGACCTTAAGACTTAAGATGAAGTGACTTACTCATTAACCATATTAAGTAGTTCTTCTTCAGTTGGATTCAGTCCAAGTGTCCTCATAGCAACTCCTAATTCTTTGATATTCATCGTTCCATTTCCATCTTTATCGAACATCTGAATACATTGACCTTTCATACTGAATAGTCACACTTCAACATATCTCTCCCTCTCCCTCTCCCTTTGCCTCCTCTCCCTCTCCTTTTCTCTATCCCATCCCACTCTTGTTCATTCTCATTTCGTTGTAATCCAATAGAAAGAAGTCTTCCACAACTTCTTCACTAGCAAAGGCATAACAATGCCGATACCACTTCTTCTTCTTATAATTAGACCTACTCTCCTACGGATAACTCATCCTATATTCCTCCTCTACTGTTTCCCTATAATTACCGTAATATCCCTATTCCTCCTCTACAGTACCCCTAGGACTACCGTAACTCTCCATCTCTCACTCTCGAATCATATTTCAACAAAGACTTGTTTCGACTGTCTACTATGATTCTTTATGGACGTAAGCACAGAACAAAACATCGTTTGTCAACTTTAAAACCCACTTAAGATCGAGAACAAAAAGATATGGAACGCTTTAGAAATCTTTAGAATTACGGACAAAAGCCTAGAAAAACGCTCGAAAATACAGTCGTTTATCTGGATTTTAAGAATAGTCAAAGAATAAGGTTGTACCTTGAAAGCTTGAGCGAACTCTTGTAGTTCTTCTTGAGTGAATTCATCGACTTCTGATGAAGCAGAGGTCGATGTGTGCTGTCGATGCATTTCACGAGAAGAGGGAGGGGGTACTTGAATCAGAATCATTATGGTACATTATGGTACTACATCTATTAATCAACTTCATTACTTCATAGTGTAATAATGTAAAATAGTGGGAATGAAATGACTCAAGTGACAATAGTATATGAAGAATTGAGAGAACATCACATATTAGCATAAGTATTTCATTGTTTCTTTGAAAGCCAATCAAGTTAGAGAGTATTCATTTTGAAAGAGTTTCTATGTTGAGCGGTCGTTCTTTCAAAACGAAGAAAATACAATGATTGATTATGATAATGGAAGGGATACAGTGGATGATAATTAAGAGATGCATACATGAAAGTTCTCTCACTTCTTTCTCATTCGCTTGTTTATAAGTCATTTAGAGGATAATTACTCATCAAAGTTTAATGATTCCACTACAGTCCGTTAATTACTTGATGTGTCAATAATTGCATAGAATATAAATGATTTGGATGGATTGATAGATCATTATGATAGAGATGTCATATTGTTGTTATGGTAAAAAAATCGAATTGATTATCAGAACAAATAAGATTGATAATGAGATATGACAAGAAGACATGAGGTACAAGGAGAATAGAAGAGAATGAATAATGATAGACAATTTGAGAGATGAAGAAGAAGGATATGTATGATGAGAAGATCCGGCATGAGAGAGAGAGGGAGAGGGAGAGGGAGAGGGAGAGGGAGAGGGAGAGGGAGAGGGAGAGGGAGAGGGAGAGGGAGAGGGAGAGGGAGGGGGGATGGAGGGAGAACGAGAGGTAGAGGGAGAGGGAGAGGGAGAGGGAGAGGGAGAGGGAGAGGGAGAGGGAGAGGGAGAGGGAGAGGGAGAGGGAGGGGGGATGGAGGGAGAACGAGAGGTAGAGGGAGAGGGAGAGGGAGAGGGAGAGGGAGAGGGAGAGGGAGAGGGAGAGGGAGAGGGAGAGGGAGAGGGAGAGGGAGGGGGGATGGAGGGAGAACGAGAGGTAGAGATAAAGAGAGAGGGAGAGATTTTGATGGGTGACATAGGTTAAGAGCGAGAAGTGATCAGTTGTGTTGAATGAGATAAAGGAGAAAAGAAAAGAAAAGAATTGACTCCGCCCACTAATGGAAAGAATACGAAGACCTTCAAGGAGAATAGAGAAGAACAAGAAGAAGAGGGAGAGGAGAGATAATGAGAGGGAGAGATTCAAGAAGGAGAGGGAGAGATTCAAGAAGGAGAGAGAGAGATTCAAGAGGGAGAGGGAGAGATTCAAGAAGGAGAGGGAGAGATTCAAGAAGGAGAGGGAGAGATTCAAGAAGGAGAGAGAGATTCAAGAGGGAGAGGGAGAGATTCAAGAAGGAGAGGGAGAGATTCAAGAGGGAGAGGGAGAGATTCAAGAAGGAGAGGGACAGATTCAAGAAGGAGAGGGAGAGATTCAAGAAGGAGAGGGAGAGATTCAAGAAGGAGAGGGAGAGTATGAGAAAAAGAGGGGGAGATAGAATTCTTCCACTCACTATAATCTAATTGCTTCTCCCCAGTGAACAGGAGATATAAGAAAAGTCTGAGAAGACTCAATGAAGGAGAGGGAGGGAATCTAGAGGGAGAGGGAGAGAGGGAGAGGGGGGAATAAGGAGAGGGAGAGAGGGAGAGGGTGAATAAGGAGAGGGAGAGAGAGAGGGAAGGTTGGATCTGATGATGATGAAGTGATAAGAGTGTTCAATCAAAATTGTCTCTAGAGGAATCTTTCTTGAATGAAGTCTTCCTTTTCTTTTCACACTTCACCAAATAAGACTATGAGAAAAAGAAGATAAAGAGGGATAAGTTATGGAAAGATCGATTTATGAACAGAATTACTTCCTTATTCATCTTTTATCTATTTGGAATATTTAATTCAATTGGTCTACTAATGTTTTATGTGGATTGTATATTAGTTCATAATATGTCATTACAAAGACATAAAATAATAATAGCTTATTGATCGAAGAGTGTATGATGATTGTAATGTACTATCATCTATACTATCATCTATACTATCATCTATACTATCATCTATGGTACATTCATTTGTTGTATTCTGGATATCCAATTCCATGGCGATTCTCTTCATAACATATAATCATCGCTCATTTTTTCGCTTTATCACAGAAAATCCCCAAACAAAGTTAAAATCTTTTTGAAAATTTCAGAAATTCAGTTTGAAAATTTTAAAAAAATAGGCGGTTTCGGGTTGAGATATTGAGATATGAGATGGTCTTTCTCCATTCATACTCGATTCTATCCTCCGTTTTTATTGCTACTCCTTTTACTAATTTATTCTTTTTCTTCAAAGTAACAATGTACTCACGATTCACTTATACTATCTATCATATCTTCAGTTATTATTCTATGAATTCCGGACACATAATGGCGAAAAATATTTGCTGCAGAACTTGAGTACAATATGTTAGAGATCACTCCGCTGTTTTTTTAAATATCGAAAATGTAAGAGAATGAAATAGAAAGATTTCATTTTTTTAAATTCAGAAGCTTCATCATAACTTTCAGGAAATAAGAACTTTTTTTGAAAATTTCCGAAAAATAAGATATCTCTTTTTTAAAATTTCGGAAGAAAAAATTTCAGAGGGTTTTTTTCGAAAATTTCGAAAATTTAGTTTGCGTAGGGATCTCAGCTAACGATGAGCTTTTCAAATGAGATTGAAATGATTAGAATGAATTTTCAATGATGAATACGAATAAGTTTCAGAAATTCGAACTGAGTTTCGACGAAATTGATATTGAAATTTAGTGATTGTCTACTCAAACCTTCCAGTTGGCTTGGTTAACTAACCTCTCGACTCTGGGAACACTAACCATGGTAGTGTAGTGGATATGCTCAGTTAAAGGTTATAATTTCTATCACAGACGCGGACATAATCCTTTGTTTTTTTGTAAGATCAGCAAGAAAACCTTACTTTTTATCAAACTTTGAATTAACGTGGGTAACGCAGAAATAATTTTTTTGTAAAAGACCAAAATGATTGAGCTACATTGAAAATCACTAAATTTCAATACGAATTTCTGTAAACTCAAGTAGACTGGTCAGTTTCTTATAACGGATTCGAAATGAGCATCGAAAACTGATAGTTGTCATTGAATTATCATTTGAAATCTCATATTGAGTTGAGATGTTCTCCTTTGAGAGATAGTTTGGTCTTCCATCCTTCACAGATACATTCTACACGCTTTCTTTACTCCTATTCAGTCATTTTCCTTTTTTGAATCCGAATATTCTTTTTCGACGTTTCTCAGTCCCCCATGAATTAAAGAAGGGGACCCACGAGATTTGTGCTGCGCTATTGACATGAAGAACGTGGGACATACGAAGTGACATTCTGTTTTCTATTAGATTTGACTGGTTAAACGCGTAGAGCGTGTGGCTCAGTGGTTAGTAGTCAGCGCTTGTAACCGCGCCACGCGGGTTCGATTCCCGTTTGCAAGTTTCTATATATTTGTGCTTCAATTTCAAAAACTCGCGCCTTTCCCTGGGCATATCAATGAACTTTAAGCCCGAATTACGGTATTCCGGGGCTTCTAAAATTTTAGAGAAAATTGATTTTGTATACAAGGATATGTGATCTATAGTTCTGCCCGGCCAGTTTAGTCACGAAAAAACTCGTGGGTCCCCTTCTTTAATAACATAAAGACATATATTGATTGATTATAAGATAGTCAATAAAATCAATACAAAAAATAAAAGGAAATAATTAGATAAAGTAATAAATAAAACTAACATGAGTCAGGATTGATTTGGAAGACTCCTACTAAATGTACAATATGTCCTGTGGCAGCTACTGGAATAGTTGGAACGGATGAGTGATTCCCGAGTGGAACATTGGATCTATAATGAGGATACGGTATGAATTGATTATGGTAAATAGATGGAGATGAAGAACCTTTTGGTATTCATACTCGATGTTGTCTTAGAAGATGAATGGAATAAGAAATGCATGAAATCGAGATGAAAGAAGGAGAGGGAGAGGGAGAGGGAGAGGGAGAGGGAGAGGGAAAGGGAGAGAAATAAATGTAAGTTGCACCTGTTTTCATACTCCAAATTTGGATTACATATTACGTTTCGAAATTGAAGACTGAAAATTGGATCTTACATCTAAAGAAATAGAAGGAATAGAGTATCTACTATGTTTAATGAATAGATACATTGAAGGAAGTTGGAGTATTACATAAATATCTATTATTATAATGTCTGTCTACCGTAGTTAAATCCCTGACTACCGTATACCATGTATATTACGATCATGTAATCGTAGATGTTTTTCTCATTTCATAACTTCATAAAGTTCACGATATTTTGAAGCAATCCTTTGAGGTCAGAATATATTATTAATATACTCCATAACCCTCATAGATTACGGTAGAAAAGACCATGAAATGTCTTTCTCATATGAGGAATTGATAAGGATCATAAATAATGTATAAAGTGTACGTCGTAAGGGTGGAATAAGTTGGAGACTTCTTCAACCCCCCCCCCCCCTCCCTCTCCCCTCTATCCTCCTCTCCCTCTTCATCCTCCTCTCCCTCTCCTCTTCCAGTCCCTTCACCCCTCCATCCCACTCCATCCCCTTCTTTTTCTTCTAATCTTACTCTGTTTTCATCTACTGTTGCTTTCTGATTTGAAAGAGGGAAAAGAAGAGAAAAGAATGAAAACGAAGGAAGTTAAGATGAATGAATAGAATGAACGAACGAGAAGAAGAAGAATAGGGATGGCAGTAAGTTAAGTAGTCTTATCTCTCTCCCACTCCCTCTCTCCCTCTCTCCTCCATCTCTCCCTCTCTCCCTCTCTCCCCTCCCTCTTTAGTCTTTCCTAAACTTCACGAGAGTAGTTTATAAACAGAATAAGTATAGAGAATAGATGAAGATGGAATACGGGAGGACTTAAGAAAGGGGGTCGTTGGAGATTAAAATTGTTCCATAATAGTTAATGATCTTTTAGAGATTAGTTAAACCCAGACATTTTTGTCTTAAAGGAGAGGATACTGATAGAAAGCAAATGAAATGAAGATAATAAATGAATACCGTAATCTGAATCCAGTCCTCCTTCTTGTATTTCTTTTCATTTCCATAAAAGGAAGATAGAGAAAGAAGGTACTTCTTGACTCTTTTTGTAACTAGAGGAGACGTTGTCTCGCCCTCTCCCTCTAGGATCTCTCCCTCTCCTTCTATCCCCATCCTCCTCCCTCTCCCTCTATCCCCATCCTCCTCCCTCTCCCTCTATCCCCATCCTCCTCCCTCTCCCTCTATCCCCATCCTCCTCCCTCTTCCTTTATCCTCTCCCCTCCTTCGTCTTTTCATTCGTTCCTCTTCTTGTCACTCTTCTTCTATGACCTCCTATTTGCATACTTTCTATCTTTCAGATGTCTTCAAGATTCACTTACTCTTTCTATCAAATGAGAAGAGAAAGAGAGGAGATGATACTTATATGAATAAGAAAGAAGAATTGAACATTTTACCACACACTTCGTATGCTGGTGTCATTGTTTAAGAAAAAAACAAAACATGAGATTATATTCATTTTAAGAGTTTCTTTGGTGACCGGTCGTTCTTCTTTTCAAACTAAAGAGAAGACAATAATAAAAACTTCCTGTGGGTTCAGAAGAGTTACAATATCGGTAAGAATAGATTAGAACACATATTGTAAAATATTACAAGGAAGTAGCAAGGTTTGATAAATACATCATGCAACATTTCCTCTATGACTAAATATTAAAAATTATGTTTATAACATCGTTCGCGTATCAGTTTGGAAGCCTACAGTACTCCATACCAATACAATTTTTGAATTAGAATAGTTTTCCAATTATCAAAATTATCACACCATTATAAAAATTTGAATTTCCGTGCGTTCGAATATTTAAAGGGAGCGTAACCTCACTCAATGATCCCTTCATTGCGCATACTATTTCTCTATTCTCTAGCAACGAGAGAGCATTGCGCGTCGAAGAGATCATTGAGTAAGGTTTCGCTCCCTTTAAATTTCAGAAATTTTTTTGAAAAATATCGAAAAAACAATTCACGTTCGACCAAAAATGTTGGTTACAATGGCGTATTGTAGCCTTCCAAACAGTTATGCGATCGGTACTAAAACATAATTTAAACTTATCTTCAATAAGGAGAATGCATCGCGTTATGGAAGAAATGATAATAGAGAAGAAGAGTCGAATGAAGAATGGAGGATATAACAGATGAACAAACGATGTTAACTTTAGCTGCACATGACAGATGTACTACTAGACCATCTCTCCCTCTCCTTTTTCAATCTTTCTACCTCTCCCTCTCCTATTTTAATCTTTCTTCCTCTCCCTCTCCCTCTCTCTTTCCATTCTCCCTCTCCCTCTTCTTCTCCTCTCATTTTCATAAATATCCTCTTGGTTCATTCTATTATTTGTATACAATTGAATCTGAGTCTCCCATTGACTACAAATATATTCCATTTCAATCCTATGCTTTTTCTCTCTCCCTCTCCCTCTCTCTCCATCAGTCTTTTCCCTTCACCAATCACATATACTTTTATAGAGTTCATAAAAATGGAAAAAATATGAAAGAACGTTCAAAATAAATATAATTAGATGTATTGTCCCCTTTATAGATGGAAGAAATATAAGATGATCATATTACAAAGAGGAAATCTGAATGAATTCAATGGAAAGAGTTCAAGAGGAGACACAAATTGTACTTGTAGAGTATATTACAAATGTCACCATATTTACTATTTTTTTCCACAAGAAATGTTTCAACATTTCTCTTGATTATGCTTTTTGATCGAAAAGTGCAGAGAAAGAAAATAAATAAAATGGATATACATATGTACATAAATAGAATGTTGTATGTTTTTTCAAT